>CM054947.1:4740796-4805480 GCA_029168755.2 Tillandsia fasciculata | reverse complement strand
TTTATTTCTTTTATGCCCGATATTTTTCTACACGCTTTAATAAATATTTTTACAAAAATTGAAATAAATTTTTAGGCTAAATTATAGAAAACTCCCTTATAATAATATACCGTTTTTTTACTTTACCCCCCTGTCTTTCAAAAATCTACATTTTGCCCCATCGTAATTACAGAATTGTGCATTTACCCCCGCCGTCAGCATTCCGTGAGTGAACCGTCAATTTTTTAGGTGATATACCAAAGATATCCTTCAAACCCCATCCCCTCTGCTGTCCCTTCACCGCCGGGTAGCGCCGTCTCCATCGCCGCCGTCGGTAGCGCCGGGGGGGCACGCCCACCCGGGCGTCGTCGGGTCGCCCCCGGCTCTGCCGCCGTAGTCCTTGATGTCTGTGTAGTCCTCGACTGCGGCGGCGTAGCGGTCGCGGGGTAGACCTCTTGGACGAGGTCGAAGGGACCGGCGGGGTCGATCGGGGAGGGGGGCGAGGGAGAGGGGAGCGGTGGACGGGGAAGGAGAGAAGGACGCCGTAGGAGGCGGAGTGGGCGGGTATGGAGAGGGCGGCATGCTCTGTGGACAGGGATAAGAGCATTATCGTCATTTCGCCTGTTCTGTTAATCCCGTTGCCCACTAAAAATAATTCTGTAATTACAAGAGGGCAAAATGTAGGCTTTTGAAAGACAGGAGGACAATGTGAAAAAACGATATATTATAGAGAGATTTTCTATAATTTAGCCAAATTTTTATAAATTTTAATATGGCCGGGATTGGTATCTATTCATAAGTGTACACATAATATTTTTTATTAAAAATTCTAGCTTCGTATCAATTGATCTTTTATGCTCGCATTCTTTCTGTTTCTTAGATTCTTAGATTTTTACAATGGGTAAATCTATTTATACTACAAAGCAAAAATTTAATGATTAAATGATCAATATTATTTTTTTATATTTTTTTTTTCATTACTATATATAGATATTTTAGAATGTTGTCTTTGTAGATTATTGATATATTGACTTATGTTATCGATAGAGTTTTAATTGATTATGTACACCATCTAAAAATTTTACCCAAAGCTTACATTTTCATTTAAAAATGGTAGAGAAAACATTCAGCTTGGATAGAAAGCAAACTAACAAATCAAATTGGAAACAATAATTTTCATTCAACAGACCATTTCTAGCACAAGTGGCAAATTAAGGATTTGGTAGTTGGTATCCAAGGTCCCGAGTTTGAAGCATAATTGCTTCACATATCTAGCAAAGTTTATTTCTTAAAAAATAAACGAAACGGTAGTATACTACATTTCTCTCTCTCTCAAAAAAAAAAAAAAAAAAAAAAAGAAGAAGAAGAAGATTCATTCATAGTTCTCTGAATAGAAAGAGTATAATTTTTTGAACTAAAAATGCGGAATGTCATTCTACTTACATTGTTTTTATAACTATAATTTTTTTAACTCAATATTATGAAAAGATAATTAAGAAAAATATATATATTCTTGCCCTTTACATTTTACTTGAATGCGGAATACTTGGGTTATTGATATGTAAATTGCCTTTTGATGACAACTTTCTCTCGCCAAATCAGAACTCGAGCTCAAGATGGGAAGGAAGGCTAGCAGCAATAGCAGGAGATCCAGGGAAGTGGCAGGTACTCCACCAAGTTCGGCGCCGGCAACCCAGGGCGGCAGATGGTTGAAGAAGACACCTTAGGCAGCACCTAGGGCAATGATGGAGAGGGGGATCTTCGGCAGCTCAGAAGTCCATGCAGAGGCACAGGGAGGACTATCTCGACAAGGGGAAGCTAGTTGAGAGGTTTGCCGGCGGTGTGGAGCGACAGTGGCAACGGGCGGAGCAGCACGGCCAAGACCAAGATGAAGAAAACTACGATTTCCTTTTCTCTCGACGATCGGCTAATCGATGAGACCTCAAACTCGGTGGGGAGGTTGCTTAGGTCTAGCAGAAGGTTCCCAATATTTTAGATCTCCAGCCGAGGCGTCAAAGGCGGCGCTGGAGGAGATCTAGCTCAATCTAGGGTTCCGGCCAACTCTATGCTTCCACCGGCAACCCGCGAGTTCTCGGCGTCGGGCTACATAGGGGGAGTCCCCAGAAGGTGAAAGAGAGTAGGAATGTAGTGACCCGACCCTTTGGGGCATTTTCGAACTCACATGTAATCGCTTAGGCCTTAAGCGGAATAAAATTATTTAATTTTTGAAAGTCGGCCGGGCGAGGTGTGTGTATTTTTCTGCGATAGGGCGCGAAAAACGATGACCGACGGTGCGATCGGATTCGAAATCCGATATCGGGATCTCCCGGAACGGGGTCCTTAGCGATGCGGTTATTAGTCGCGCATCGGAAACCGTGCAAAATAACTTGCACCCGAATAGATAAGGTGGGTCATCTCGTAAGGATAATTAATTAATTAATTAATAAATTATCCGGTGACGAAATTTAAATCCTCCTACGTACGAACTAATTGTAGGATTTAAATCGGTGGGATTTTTATCTCATGGATAAGAGAGGGATAAAAATCAGGATATTTAATTGAAAAGTATGGGATTTTATCTCATGGATTGGGAAGGGATAAAATCAGGATATTTTAGTTAAGGATTTGAATTAAGGGATTTTATCTCACGGATTGAATAAGAGATAAAATCCGGATATTTAAGTTGGGAGTTGGTTTTTCCCTTGATTATTTAATAAAGGTGGTTAAATAATCGGTGACCGGGAATCGGATATTTGAGATTTAAATATCCGGGTAATTGGAATCCAACTGGGAATTTGATTTCCCAAGATTAATTAATAAAGGTGATTAATTAATCGGTGGTCAGGATTTAAAGTTAGAAATATCTCGTCAGTTGGATTTTCTCTTGAGAAACAGAATCGGGGGATTATAGGTTCCTACATACGTAAATAAAGAAATTAACGATCAATTTGGGGAATTGACGGTGAGGATAATAATTAAACGATTAATTAAATAGGGTTATCGGTGGGGATTAATTAATTGGTAAATTAATTAATCGGATCGGTAGGGATTAATTAATTGGTAAATTAATTAATCGGATCGGTAGGGATTAATTAATTGGTAAATTAATTAATCGGGTCAAAATACCCGAAAGGGATTTTGACGGTGCGTATGCGGAAAGGGAATGCAAGGATAAATAAATAGGGTATTTATTTCCCCGCTTACCGAGCAAACCCTATTTTTATTTCTCCGCCTCCCCAAACCCTCCTCTTTCGTACGTACCGAGACCCCAAGGAAAGAAAAGAACCTTAACCGGAGAAAGGAGAGGGAAAAGGGAAGGAGCCGATCGCCCCAAACGTCGACTCGAAGGCAAGAACGAGACCGGGCGACCCTCCCAACAATCCTCGGTGAGCAAATAATTTTTAGAAAATTATTTGGGGCTTTTCCAACTATCTTTGTTGTTAGTTTTGCGGAGTAGATAAATAAATAAAATAAAATAAAATAAAATTAATCGTGCACGGGGAAGGCGCACGGATCGCGCGACGCACGGGCGAACCCGCGCGCGGCGCCGCACGGGCGACCCGTGCGGGCGTCGCGCGGGGGGGGCGGGCCCGCCGCGCGGGGCGCCGCGTGGGCGACCCGCGCGGGCGCCGCGCGGGCTGTGCCCGCGCGGGCGCCCGCGGGGCGCCGCGCGGGCGCCGCGCGGTGCGCCGCGCGGGGCCCCGCCCGCGCGGGCTACCGCGCGGGCACCGCGCGGTGCGCCGCGCGGGGCCCCGCCCGCGCGGGCCCGCGTCCGCGCGGGGCTCCGCGCGGGGCCCCGCCCGCGCGGGCACCCGCGCGGGCCCGCATCCGCGCGGGCGCCGCGCGGGGCTCCACCCGCGCGGCGCCGCGCGGGCTTGCACCCGCGCGGGCGCCGCACGGGCGCCGCGCGGGCCCGCACCCGCGCGGGCGCCGCGCGGGGCTCCGCCCGCGCGGGGGCCGCGCGGGCGCCGCTCGGGCACCGCCCGCGGAGCCCGCCGCGCGGGTCCGAGCCGCGCGGGGCTCCGACGGGCGGCGACGGCGGTGCGGGCGAAAGTCCGGTTTTGCGACCGGACGGTGCCGGGTTCTTTTTCGTTAAAATGTAAGGTGTGGGGTTTTCCGTTTTCAAGGTGTTAGTATGTGTTTTGACCATAGTTTATCCGTGCGGACTTTTCTTAGGTCCGGGTACACAGCGGGAGAGCGCGAAGGATATTGGTGTTCCGATTTCTCTCCAATAAGGTGGGTACGGTTGCGATGAGTGCAACCGGTGCTGTAAGTGCATCTATCATCATTAAAAGTACTCCTTAAATTACCTAACAAAGTAGATGGATAGTTTAACCTTTCGATTGTTGTTAATTATCTAATAAATGTGCGGCTGCGGTCGCGGTGCCCAGTACACGCCAATCTTGGCAATCCGGTTTCGGATGCTGCACGTACACAGGCGGATTGGCCTCCGCATGGGTGTACTTTTCCGGAAAAGTGGTCTCTAATGACCCGTGTGCCCCGCAAAGGTAACGGTGCAAGCGGGGACCTCTTCGCGCCAGCTGAATCGTCACATCAGCACCGCGAGTGAGAGGTAAAAGCATCAAGTAGGTGTTTGTGCACGAGGGGGGACTTTAGTCTCCCCGACAGTCTGGGAAAGGTGCCCAGGGTAAACTAATTTGCAATTGTTTAACGAAAGGTTATGGTGTAGTCGGTGCATTTTGTATGATTCATTCCCCTTGATACTGTTACACATCTACTTTGTTTGTCACTGACTTTACCCACTCCGTGACAGGTATTTCTAGGTGCGTTAGCCGGGGTGGCGGTGGGACTGCGACGTGAGGATCGTAGTCGGAATCTTGGTTATCGTACTTATGACTCATTTCCTATTTATGATACTTTCAGTTTTGCTTGTGGATTACTTTATTTCAGGACATGTTTTAGTTAGCATTGTGGATGTGGTGACCCCTTATGTTTCATGTTACTAGTAGTGTTTTTCCTTATGCTTCATTCGCGGCATGTTTTTATGAGAAGATAAAGGTTTGCGAAAATGTTTTCTAAAAAGGGAAGTGCCGTGTGGGCACGGGTTTTACAACTCTGGGTTTTATCTTTTCCAAACACGGACGCCGCTTAAATAACATGCTTTGGATTAAATGGTTAAACTCTGATTATGTTGAATGTCTACTGTATGGTTGTTGGTTGATGTGTGTTGTTTATGAATGATTTATAAGTTGTAAAGAGACGCCGTGCATACACGAAGGAGACTCTGTCCGTGGACGGAGTGAATTCGAGTATGTGGCGGTCTGGCACGCACCGGGGTGAAGTGTAAGCTACCTTATTAAAAGAAAAAAAAAAAAATAGACACGTTTTCCGCATCAAAAGACTCAAAAACCCCCGGGGGCGTGACAGATTAAATGGTATCAGAGAAAATACAACCACAACCATAGTAGACGAGGTTTACATCCACAGTGCTAGGTGCCACAAGCAAATGGGAAATGAGATAACCAAGGTGTAGGTGTAGTACGTGAGAGTACGGGAAAACGGGAACGTAATGTAGGTGTGTTCGTAAGTCTAGGTGCTAGGGTGATAACCTTAGGCCTAACGTGGTTTCTTTGTTACAAGCGGACGATGGCCCGAAATGGGTTATCAGCGGAGAACGCAGGGGCAAAGAGTATGGTGCGAACAGCGGCGGAGTATCAGCTTCTCCGACAACGACTACAAGAGATGGCCGGGCAGTCAGTAACCCTTATGGAACAGATGCCATAGTGGGTGCAATAGTCGACTGCACCAATGGAGGTCGCCCGGGCTTCTCTGCCCGGGCCAGCCGCGCCAGCAACTTTGGGACCTACGCCGGGAGCCGTCAATGGAGACCCCTTGAGGGAGATACGACCGACCCTTGGGTTGTAGGAAAATGGGTAGATAGCATGGAAAGGCTCTTCGAAGCTTTGCTAATGAGGAAAGGTGAACGGGTCCCTTTGGCAGTCCGTTTTCTTGAGGGAGACGCCCGCAAGTGGTGGAAGACGGTGCGCCCGGATCCTTCGGAGGGCACCGCCCTTCCATCTTGGACCACGTTCCAAGGAGAACTGTTGAGGGCATTTCTCTCCGACAGCATCAAACGGCGGATGGAAGGTGACGTGAAGTTCATCAAGCAAGGAAGTCGGACCGTTATGGGATATCAACGGGCATTTGTGAGGTTGATCAGATGTGTTCCCCTTTGATACAAGAGATGAATCTCACAAGGCCCGTCCTTTTGTGAATGGCTTATGGAGCGACATCTTAAAGGTGGCGCAAATGGCGGGTTTGCGCACCTTCCAGGAGGTGGACGATAGAGCCACCGCGGTGGAGCGCGGATTTACGATGTCTCAAGCCCGACGGGAGAGCTCAGGACACAGCAGGGATAAGAAACGAACCCGGCCAAACTTCGGAAGAGGGCATACCAAGAGGAGCACCTCGAGGGAAATGATTCATTCCGGAAGCACGACCTTTGCTTCTATCGTGACAAACTGGGACAGTTCCGTTTTTACTGCCCCGAACCCGGGAATGATTCTTTGGAGTCGCGACACGGATGAGGGGTCCTATGCGATGACACGACAAAGGACGCACTACCCGAGGGAAGTAGTAGCAGGAAAGACCCCTTACGAAGAGTAATGTGGGTCTTGACCCCAGGAGAACCCTTAGGAGCAAATAGTCTGTACTTTCCTGCCCAATAAGGATGCGAAGACTTAGTCGTCTTTGGTGTTGGCCCTTTATTATGGGTCAAATAGGTCGAACTTTCTGCCTTGAGACAATAGGCCCAAGGGACTAGTGAGTTGGGTTAGGTGAGCCTGAAAGGTTGAGTAGGCTGCGGTCCATAATAGACCTAACGGCAAGAGGCCCAACAATAGACCCAACATCCAGGTGGGTTGGGTCTGGTCGAGATCCGTGGTGCGGAGTATACCACTATAAGTGAATCGGATGCGCACCTCTGAAAGCTCAGGCTTTTGGGGTTAATGGTTAGTGCCGACGATTCGACATTTGAGGCTTAGTGGTAAGGAAATTGCCGGATGCGGCGGAGCTTTCCGGAATGCCGCCGGAACGAGAGGTTGACTTCCCAATTGAACTGCTCCCCGGCACCAAGCCCATCACCAAGGCACCGTACAGGATGGCCTTCGCGGAGCTGAAGGAACTCAAGGCACAGTTGGAGGACCTTCTGGACAAAGGTTTCATCAGACCAAGCGCGTCACCTTGGGGCGCGCCCGTCCTGTTTGTGAGGAAGAAGGACGGAAGTCTCCGGTTGTGCATCGACTACCGGGAGATAAATAAGGTGACGATCAAGAATAAGTACCCCCTGCCAAGGATCGACGACCTCTTCGACCAGTTACGGGGGGCGACGGTGTTCTCAAAGATCGACCTGCAGTCGGGCTATCATCAGGTCCGGGTCAAGGGGGAGGACATCCCCAAAACGGCTTTCCGTACTCGCTATGGCCATTACGAGTTTACGGTAATGCCGTTCGGGCTCACAAATGCCCCGGCGGTGTTTATGGATATGATGAACAGGGTATTCAAACCCTTCTGGACTTGTTCGTGGTGGTCTTCATCGACGATATCCTCATCTACTCGCGTACAGACGAGGAACATGAAGAACACCTGCGCACAGTCCTCCAGACCCTACGGGAACAGAAACTCTACGCCAAACTCAAAAAGTGTGAGTTTTGGCTCCGAGAGGTCGGTTTCTTGGGGCACGTGATCTCGGCGGCTGGAGTCGCGGTGGACCCAAAGAAGATAGATTCGGTGACAGACTGGCCCCAACCGACGACGGTGACGGAGATTCGAAGCTTCCTAGGATTAGCCGGGTATTACCGGCGCTTTGTGGAGGGTTTCTCCAAGATAGCCACCCCCTTAACCCGTTTGACGAAAAAGGGGGAAAAGTTTGTCTGGACGGACAAGTGTCAAAGAAGCTTCGAGGAGCTCAAGGACAGGTTGACGCGAGCTCCGATCCTCGCCCTGCCAGAGCCTGGGGAGGACTATGAAGTATATTGCGACGCGTCGCGAAATGGATTGGGTGGAGTACTCATGCAACGGGGGAAGGTGATCGCCTATGCGTCAAGGCAGCTCAAGGAGTACGAGCGGAATTACCCCGTGCATGATTTGGAACTCGCAGCGGTGGTGTTTGTGCTCAAGCTTTGGAGGCACTACCTGTATGGGGCACACTGTAATGTGTACTCAGATCATAAGAGCCTCAAGTACCTTTTCACCCAAAGGGAGCTAAATCTTCGACAAAGGCGGTGGCTTGAGCTATTAAAGGATTACGATCTAACGATCCACTACCACCCGGGAAAGGCCAACGTGGTGGCCGACGCCCTGAGTCGCAAAGGACAGGCCGCGGAGCGGATGTAAGCGCCATTACGCAGCAGGATAGTCTAATTGCGGAGTTCTCGCGATTGAGACTAGAGGTGGTACCTGCAGGGACAGTCGCCCAACTTCTGACGCTGGTGGTCAGACCTACTCTGCTGGACAGGATTCTCGAAGGCCAATCGACTGATGATCAGCTCCAGCTGGTGCGGAGTAGAATAACCGCCGACAAGGAAGGCGACTTCATGGTGAGCTCCGACGGCACGATACGATTTCGCGGACGAATCTGCGTGCCGGATCTACCGGAACTCAAGGAGGAAATCCTACGGGAGGCGCATACTGCCCCGTATGCGGCGCATCCCGGAGGAACCAAGATGTACAAGGACGTCAAGCAAACCTTCTGGTGGCCCAAAATGAAGGAAGACGTGACCCGATTCGTGGCTCACTGCTTAGTGTGCCAACGGGTGAAGGCCGAACATCAACGGCCGGCGGGAAAATTGCAACCTTTACCGGTGCCCGAGTGGAAATGGGACATGATTACCATGGATTTTGTGACCGGTTTCCCGAGATCGCCACAGGGACACGATGCGATATGGGTGATCGTGGACCGTTTGACGAAATCGGCCCACTTTTTGCCCATACACACGACGTGGACCCGGGAACGACTGGCGCAAACGTACCTCGATGAGATAGTAAGGTTGCACGGTGTACCGACATCCATCACGTCGGACAGAGACACACGTTTTGTGTCGAACTTTTGGCGAAGTTTGCAACAAGCGATGGGGACCAAGTTGCACTTCAGCACAGCTTTTCATCCGCAAACCGATGGGCAATCGGAGCGGGTGATACAGATCGTGGAAGACATGCTTCGAGCATGCGTTCTGGACTTGGGCGAAGGGTGGGCACGGTGTCTGCCCCTGGTGGAATTTGCCTACAACAACAGTTACCAGGCCAGTATTCAGATGGCGCCGTACGAGGCCCTGTACGGGCGCCGCTGTCGGTCTCCGATATGCTGGGATGACTTAGGTGAGCGAAAGTTTCTGGGCCCAGATCTGGTGGAGGAGACCGAAGCAAAGGTGCGTTTGATTAAACAAAGGCTGCTGACCGCCCAAAGCAGACAGAAAAGCTATGCAGATAACAGACGCCGAGACTTAGAATTCATGGTGGGCGAGCACGTGCTGCTCAGGGTTTCACCCTCCAAGGGGAACCGACGCTTCGGCATAAAGGGGAAGTTGAGCCCCCGATACGTGGGACCGTTCGAAATCCTGGAGCGCGTAGGACCGGTGGCGTACCGGTTGGCCCTGCCCCCGAACCTCGAACGAGTCCACAACGTGTTCCACGTTTCGATGCTCCGAAAGTACCTGGCAGACCCCTCTCATGCCTTGGATGCCTCCACCATTGAGCTGCGGGAGGACTTGAGCGTCGAGGAGACGCCGGTGCGGATTTTGGCAAGAGAGGACAAGAAGCTACGCAACCGAACGATCCCCTATGTGAAAGTCCAGTGGAGCAACCACGAAGAGCGCGAGGCGACGTGGGAACTGGAATCAAAGATGAGGGAATGTTTTCCCGAGTTGTTTAAGTGAGGTTTGAGTTTAAGTTTCGGGACGAAACTTTTTATAAAGTGTGAGTGGTGTAGTGACCCGACCCTTTGGGGCATTTTCGAACTCACATGTAATCGCTTAGGCCTTAAGCGGAATAAAATTATTTAATTTTTGAAAGTCGGCCGGGCGAGGTGTGTGTATTTTTCTGCGATAGAGGCGCGAAAAACGATGACCGACGGTGCGATCGGATTCGAAATCCGATATCGGGATCTCCCGGAACGGGGTCCTTAGCGATGCGGTTATTAGTCGCGCATCGGAAACCGTGCAAAATATCTTGCACCCGAAATAGATAAGGTGGGTCATCTCGTAAGGATAATTAATTAATTAATTAATTAATTATCCGGTGACGAAATTTAAATCCTCCTACGTACGAATTAATTGTAGGATTTAAATCGGTGGGATTTTATCTCATGGATAAGAGAGGGATAAAAATCAGGATATTTAATTGAAAAGTATGGGATTTTATCTCATGGATTGGGAAGGGATAAAATCAGGATATTTTTAGTTAGGGATTTGAATTAAGGGATTTTATCTCACGGATTGAATAAGAGATAAAATCCGGATATTTAAGTTGGGAGTTGGTTTTTCCCTTGATTATTTAATAAAGGTGGTTAAATAATCGGTGACCGGGAATCGGATATTTGAGATTTAAATATCCGGGTAATTGGAATCCAACTGGGAATTTGATTTCCCAAGATTAATTAATAAAGGTGATTAATTAATCGGTGGTCAGGATTTAAAGTTAGAAATATCTCGTCAGTTGGATATTCTCTTGAGAAACAGAATCGGGGGATTATAGGTTCCTACATACGTAAATAAAGAAATTAACGATCAATTTGGGGAATTGACGGTGAGGATAATAATTAAACGATTAATTAAATAGGGTTATCGGTGGGGATTAATTAATTGGTAAATTAATTAATCGGATCGGTAGGGATTAATTAATTGGTAAATTAATTAATCGGATCGGTAGGGATTAATTAATTGGTAAATTAATTAATCGGGTCAAAATACCCGAAAGGGGTTTTGACGGTGCGTATGCGGAAAGGGAATGCAAGGATAAATAAATAGGGTATTTATTTCCCCGCTTACCGAGCAAACCCTATTTTTATTTCTCCGCCTCCCCAAACCCTCCTCTTTCGTACGTACCGAGACCCCAAGGAAAGAAAAGAACCTTAACCGGAGAAAGGAGAGGGAAAAGGGAAGGAGCCGATCGCCCCAAACGTCGACTCGAAGGCAAGAACGAGACCGGGCGACCCTCCCAACAATCCTCGGTGAGCAAATAATTTTTAGAAAATTATTTGGGACTTTTCCAACTATCTTTGTTGTTAGTTTTGCGGAGTAGATAAAATAAAATAAAATAAAATTAAAATTAATCGTGCACGGGGAAGGCGCACGGATCGCGCGACGCACGGGCGAACCCGCGCGCGGCACCGCACGGGCGACCCGTGCGGGCGTCGCGCGGGGGGGCGGCCCCGCCGCGCGGGGCGCCGCGTGGGCGACCCGCGCGGGCGCCGCGCGGGCTGTGCCCGCGCGGGCGCCCGCGGGGCGCCGCGCGGGCGCCGCGCGGTGCGCCGCGCGGGGCCCCGCCCGCGCGGGCTACCGCGCGGGCACCGCGCGGTGCGCCGCGCGGGGCCCGCCCGCGCGGGCCCGCGTCCGCGCGGGGCTCCGCGCGGGGCCCCGCCCGCGCGGGCACCCGCGCGGGCCCGCATCCGCGCGGGCGCCGCGCGGGGCTCCACCCGCGCGGCGCCGCGCGGGCTTGCACCCGCGCGGGCGCCGCACGGGCGCCGCGCGGGCCCGCACCCGCGCGGGCGCCGCGCGGGGCTCCGCCCGCGCGGGGGCCGCGCGGGCGCCGCTCGGGCACCGCCCGCGGAGCCCGCCGCGCGGGTCCGAGCCGCGCGGGGCTCCGACGGGCGGCGACGGCGGTGCGGGCGAAAGTCCGGTTTTGCGACCGGACGGTGCCGGGTTCTTTTTCGTTAAAATGTAAGGTGTGGGGTTTTCCGTTTTCAAGGTGTTAGTATGTGTTTTGACCATAGTTTATCCGTGCGGACTTTTCTTAGGTCCGGGTACACAGCGGGAGAGCGCGAAGGATATTGGTGTTCCGATTTCTCTCCAATAAGGTGGGTACGGTTGCGATGAGTGCAACCGGTGCTGTAAGTGCATCTATCATCATTAAAAGTACTCCTTAAATTACCTAACAAAGTAGATGGATAGTTTAACCTTTCGATTGTTGTTAATTATCTAATAAATGTGCGGCTGCGGTCGCGGTGCCCAGTACACGCCAATCTTGGCAATCCGGTTTCGGATGCTGCACGTACACAGGCGGATTGGCCTCCGCATGGGTGTACTTTTCCGGAAAAGTGGTCTTTAATGACCCGTGTGCCCCGCAAAGGTAACGGTGCAAGCGGGGACCTCTTCGCGCCAGCTGAATCGTCACATCAGCACCGCGAGTGAGAGGTAAAAGCATCAAGTAGGTGTTTGTGCACGAGGGGGGACTTTAGTCTCCCCGACAGTCTGGGAAAGGTGCCCAGGGTAAACTAATTTGCAATTGTTTAACGAAAGGTTATGGTGTAGTCGGTGCATTTTGTATGATTCATTCCCCTTGATACTGTTACACATCTACTTTGTTTGTCACTGACTTTACCCACTCCGTGACAGGTATTTCTAGGTGCGTTAGCCGGGGTGGCGGTGGGACTGCGACGTGAGGATCGTAGTCGGAATCTTGGTTATCGTACTTTTGACTCATTTCCTATTTATGATACTTTCAGTTTTGCTTGTGGATTACTTTATTTCAGGACATGTTTTAGTTAGCATTGTGGATGTGGTGACCCCTTATGTTTCATGTTACTAGTAGTGTTTTTCCTTATGCTTCATTCGCGGCATGTTTTTATGAGAAGATAAAGGTTTGCGAAAATGTTTTCTAAAAAGGGAAGTGCCGTGTGGGCACGGGTTTTACAACTCTGGGTTTTATCTCTTCCAAACACGGACGCCGCTTAAATAACATGCTTTGGATTAAATGGTTAAACTCTGTTCATGTTGAATGTCTACTGTATGGTTGTTGGTTGATGCGTGTTGTTTATGAATGATTTATAAGTTGTAAAGAGACGCCGTGCATACACGAAGGAGACTCTGTCTGTGGACGGAGTGAATTCGAGTATGTGGCGGTCTGGCACGCACCGGGGTGAAGTGTAAGCTACCTTATTAAAAGAAAAAAAAAAAAATAGACACGTTTTCCGCATCAAAAGACTCAAAAACCCCGGGGGCGTGACAAGGAATCTTTAGAGACAAAGAAAATTAGAGAAAAGAGCCCGGGTTTACCTCTGTCCCGAAGAAGAATATGATGATGTTGAAATTTGGCTTTTCGGCATCGTGTGGTGGCACTCGGATCGAGGTAGTGCTACACAGGGGTGACCCTCTGAGGGTGAGGAAGGTCGCAGGAAGCTCTGGATGCAAGGCTACCAAGGTTGGTGCCTTCACTTCTCTCAAAACCCGAGATCCAAGAAGGGGGAGTGGAGATCTTCCTTTCTTCGGCGATCCCTGGCAGCATTCGACGGTGGGACCGATCGAGGATGAAGTAGAGTAAAGAGGGAGAGATCTTGTGTCACGCCCCGAGGTCGAAACTGCGATCCGGGCCCGCCAACAGATCCGCCGCCCATACGGGAAGCCCCGTATAGACGAAGCGACTAACCTGCAAAGGATCATACTCACCACGATACAGATATCAGAGCGAAAAGTAAACAACAACTCCAAATAGTATATATCAGGTTCTCACAGTACAAAAGTCTCTCCAAAATAAAACTCTCAAGTAAAGTAAATACAAGATACATCCAAACCACTGACTGTACTAAAACATCACCAAGAAGGGGTACATCTACTCTCTGCATCGGAAACGGATATGGATCTAACTTGTGACTCCCTTATATCGGTCAGATGGAGCAGCAACTGGAGCAGCAGGAACTGGAGAAGAAGTTCCTGAAAAAAAGGTCACCAACAGCGGGTGTGAGAACTACAACCATGTGACGCCCCGCCTTCCCAGGGGGTCACCCATCCTAGAACTACTCTAGCTCTAGCACGCTTAACTCTCATAACCTATTAGATCTTGCTACCATCCAAAATGATATAGCCGGGTTAAGAGATTTAGTCCTATTATATCATTTATATATAGGACTAATCCAAATTCTGGGGGTGTCACAAACCAACAGTAGTTCTCAGTGGGTACCGCCACCAAGCCCAACGGTCTGCACACTAAGTCTACTAGAGGCATAAAGTAACAAATGCAGTACTATAAAGGAAAGGCTGGAAATAACTCTACAGCTACTATGCCTCTATCTAAATGCTCAAGGGGTGATACAGATGAAATATGATGCATCTACTATCTCTCGATAAAATAATCACCCAATCTACACTGACTACCACATAGGGTCCAGTCAAACTGCGCCCACCTACTGCCATTACATTCACGGAGGACTGGACTTACGTAGGGCGTCCGTGACTGCCCAAAAAGGGGGCTAACCAGAAGGACTCCGTCGACAAGTCGCGATAGCAAAGTAACAGGCCTAGCTCCGGAGCGGCACTCGAGGGGCGCGACCGCATCGAGGAAAGTATCCGTGCATCTCTGTCGAGCTCAATATGGCTCATGCAGGCTATAATCTAAATCAACGATCAACAAGATTGACAGTACCCAAATCACATCTCTAACCCATTGGCTAAAAATACTCGACGGCTGGGACCCACCGTCGACTCAGACGGCGCCCCAGACTAGCACTGATCTAATCACAGCTACTAGACTCCATTCGCCCCCCCAGGCACGAGTGTAACATGCATCCCACAACATCCCGACTACTCGGCCCACTACCCGGGCGAGGAACACTCTAAGTCCAGAAAAAGCGAATAAAAGTGTGGAAGTATCTAAAACATAAATAAACTAGCCCAAGTTGGAGTTTTCTACTAATCTGGTTGAAACATGCAACATATGACAGGGTGCTAGGTCAAAGTTCCAATAATAGCATTTAATTAAACTGAACATAAATAGGAAACATTATCAGACATGATCCCAATATCAACCAAAATAAACATCATCTCTCTCAACATGCTCTCAACTAGCATAAGTGACCATAACCGCCAGATAGCTCACAACCTCATCTAATAATCAAATAACATGTAAGTTCTCAAATTCACTAAAGTACTCCATAATTTCAGTAAGCATTAATTTTCTCAAAACTTAGAACAATTCTCATGCTTACACCTCAAACCTATAAGTAGTACAATAACATGTATGCTTTGTATCATAAAGAATTAGAGAACCGTCTGCCGATTTTGGAGACGAAAGCAACCTACCTGAATGCGCACATCGATCCGAAGTCCAAATAAGCCGAAACAGAACGGGGATACTCCTCAGGTTCCCACGATCCCAACGAGCCCAAAAACACCAGAAAACTCACTCCGACCGTTGAGATACAGACCAAACACCGCGGTAAGCAAAAATCTCGAAAATTACAACTCTGCAAAAAATCAGTCCAAAAAAGTCAAAATATCATGTCATGCCCCGGGTCGAAACTGCGACCCGGGCTCGCCAACAGATCCGCCACCTATACGAAAACCCCGCATAGGCGAAGCGTCCAACCTGCAAAGAAAGATCTACAACCACTAAACAGATATCAGAGCTGTAAAATAAAAAGATGTAAAACTCAATCCAACACTGTACAACTGGAAATAAAGATACAATATCCATCTCCCAAAAAGAATCGAATCAAATACAAAATCCTCAGATACAATAACCCAGAACTCAACAGGGAGGGTAACCTGAAATAATACATCAGTGTACAAGCTCTCAGTACAAGTCATATCCTCACTACAATACTCTCTCAAAAGCAGAAATAAAATTAATCTACTGACTGTACTACAAATCTCCAATGTGGGGGTACAGCTACTCTCCAAAGACAGGTAGGGATCTAACTCGCGACTCCCTCGCCTCGAACAGCAACAGCAGAATCAGCATCTCCCACAGATGACTCTGCAAAACAAAGGAGAGGAAAGAAAAAGGAGGGGGAGAACCCCCAACGGGTGTGAGAACTACATCAACACGTAGTTCTCAGTGGTTACCGCCACCAAGCCCGACGGTCTACCCACTAAGTCTACTAGAGGCATAAGATAACAATGCAGTAAAAACTAAACAAAAAGCTGGAGATACACTACAGCTACCATGCCTCTATCTAAATGCTCAATGGGTGATACAAATGAAAAAATATGCAACTACTCGCACCCAAGGTGCTCAATCGACCCAATCGAACTGACTGCCTCATAGGGTCTAGTCAAGCCTGCGCCTACCTACTGCCACACATCCACAAGAGGACGGGACTTACATAGGGCGTCCGTGACTGCCAAAACTGGCCCAGTCAGAGGGACTGCGTCGACAAGTCGAGATACGAAAGTAACAGGCCTACTCCGGACGGGGCACTCGAGGGGCGCGACCCTATCGAGGAAAAAGGTATCCGCGCATCTCTGTCGAGCTCAAAGTGGCTCATGCAGGCTATAATCAAAATCCACGCTCACTCTCAGAACGGAAGGACTCAAGATCCTCTAACATCTCGCACGTCGGTCGGAGTACTCTCGACGACTCAGCTAACCAGCTCTCATGAATCTCGAGACACTAACGAACTCAACCAACTCGTGGCACAAAACACACTGGCTGGAGGTACTCCACAGCCGGGACCACCGTCGACTCAACAGCTCCCAAAACGAAACACCCAACTCGCCACGCTAAGCACACAGGCTGGAGATACTCCACAGCCGGGATCGACCCACAACTCAAGGCTAACAAAACTGGTCGGACGACACTCAACGACCCGGGACCACCGTCAACCCCAACGGTTCCCAACAACGCTGACCGGAAGATACTCAACGGCCCGGAACCACCGTCTACCCAAACAGCTCCCAACAACATTAGCACAAGTCTAACCTCAGCTACCAGACGCCACTCAGCCCCCAGGCACGAGTGCAACAATGTCCTACAGTAACATGACCACTCAGCCCACTACCCGGGCGAGAAAAATCTATGTCCAGGAAAAGATGCAAAGTGTGGGATGTCTAAAGCATAAAAGAACCTAGCCCAAGTGAAGGTTCTCTACTAGTCTGGTTAAACATGCATCATATGATGGGGTGCTAGGTCAAGTTCCAACAATAGCATGTGATTTAATAAGCAAAAATAGAAAATCTCATAAGCATGCTTTCTATCTCCTCTAGCATAAAATAAACATATCCATATAACATCATGCGGGGTGTCAAATCTACCAAAACATGTACAATAAAGTCGAGTAAGCAACAATCCAAATGATCTAGGCCATTCCTCATACTTGCATCTCAATTCTAGAGATTGTACATTTAATCATGCATGCTATCAATCACAGTAGGTAACACTCCCTTAGGTAAGCTTTCACTAATCGTCAACATGGATATCCAAATCTTACAAGTCATCATAATATATAACATGAATATTAATCTTGCAATTTCCTATATAAATACCATTACTCAGCTTACCCCTCAACCACATGTTGGTACGCTAAGCATGCATGCATTCTAACAGATAGAATTAGAGAACCGTCCACCGGTTCTGGAGACGAAGCAACCCACCTGAATCGCTTTCCGAAGGCAAAGCTGATGTCGGTGAAGTGCGTAGTCACTCACTAACAAAATTTTGCCGAAACTGCACCCTCGGTACACGGTCGCGCAAGCCTCTGCTCAACAAACCACACAATCAACAACAACCCGATCAATACTCCACAACACCCAAACAGCACATGCTGTTTTTACAAACCAGCAGAGAAGAGGGGGATTTCCACCTGCGTACAGTCCTCCAAAAATCCCAGAAAAATCACCACTATGTTCCTCATGTCGAGTAGATGCAAATCGAGTACTTATACTCCTTATTCCGACACCTGTAGGCCAAGATACAAATAGAACATCGCGGTAAGCCAAACTATCCACAATCGGAAATCTGCGGAAAATCAGTCCCAAAGAAGCTTAAATATCACCTTCGAATAGTCCTCCGAAAATTCCGATAAAAATACGGGTGCGTTCCTCTCGAAGCGTAGATGTCGATCGAGTCCTCATACATTTCGTTCCGATGCTCGTAGGCCGAGAAATCCCAGCAATACTCCACTGCTGTCCAAAACTTCACAGCGGTACAAAGGGTCAAAAGATACCTCGGGAACCGTGCCAAAAACAAAAAATAAGGCGAAGTGATCAAAACGGAAATCGAAGGCGTACCTCTCATGAACGCGCTGCCGAACAATCAGCTCAAAAGTCCATCGGGGTAGTCCAGGGGGCCTCGCGCACTGAAATGCGACGGTAGAAGCCAAAATCGAAGAAGCGTCGAAGTGCGCCGCGTTGCAGAAAACGCCGATGTCACGGCCTCCAAAAAATTCGAAAATCCATCAAAGGGTGGAGAAGAGGGAGAGGAAGAACTTCTCTTAAGAGTGCCACAGCAGGGGAACTCGGGAAAAGGGCCCAAACGAGCTGCCAAGGGGGCTATTTATAGCCAAAACAGAACAAATCACAAAATTCCATCCATGTCCTTGGTTTTGGGCGCCCGAAACGTTTCGGTCGTGAACAGTGCCGCACAGTAGCGTAAAACGTACCCCGAACCATTAGTGCCCGAATCTACACCGTTGCGCCACGTGTCCCCGAATCAGCAAACAGCGGACCTGGCCATCTAGCTTGCGACACGTGGCCACGCCCCCTGCCCGCGTCAGCACCTCGGTCGGCGCGCCCACGTGCACGCACGCCGAGCTACCGGCGCCTATCCCGCGCACGCTTCTCGAGGCACTAGCCGCACATGCTCCGTGGACCGCACCTAGTACACCAACCAATCAAAAGCTGCCACGTGTCCAACCGCGCCAATAGGAAGACGCCGCGTGGCACACTACCCACGCTGCACCGCGCCTGCTCTGCTCCTCGCGTGGACTGAGCGCACGTGAACCGGCCAACCAACGGCCGCCACGTGGCCCCGCCCTGGTCCACGGCTCCCCGCGCGCTTCCGTAGACCGCGCCCCGCGAGCCGGCCAACTGGGTGCCGCTACGCGTCCGCCCCGAGGTGCACGCCAGCCCCGTGGACCGACCGGCCCGCCAGCTGCCCGCAGCCGCGCCGCCGTGCTCCGCCGCCTGCCCACTGCCGCCGGCGCTGCCCCGACCGCCGAAACAGTACCCCCTTGCCTCGAAATCCGTACTTGGGTATCCGGGCTCCGAAAAATACAAGGAAATAGTCCATTTCCATCGTTTTCGCGCGCTGAGTCCAAATCCGATGTCCGTTTTACCCAATTCCACTTCTAAAATTTGTCGAAGGCATCCGGTTAGGCAAACTTGCTCCTATTTTCCACACTGAATCCAATTCTTGGGTCCGATTCACTTACAAACACCTCTAAAACAAAGCAAAGGCCTCCAAAAGTTGCCAGACATACTGTAAAAGCTTTGCGGAGATCCGGATTATCACATGCATATCACCTTTGAGATGATCTCCAAAAATTCTAATAAAAATATGGCTGTGATCCTCGCGAAGCTTAGATGTCGATCGAGTCCTCACAGGCTGAAATCGATAACCGAGCACTAAGATAAAAATCAAACAAGCTCTACTGTCCAGAAAAACCAGCAGCAAGAAGGGATTCAAAGATGCTCCGAAAACCCCAATAAAAACCCAAAATCGAGAGGAATAGTAAATATGGAAATCGAAGATGTACCTCTCATGGAAACGATGCCACAAAAATCGGCTAAAAACTCTCTCGGGTCAGCCCAGGGGAGCCCGCGGACGAAACGTCGACGAGAAAAATCGGTATCGAAGGCACGTCGAAACTTGCGATGCCGATGAGGAGGCTGAGAAAATGACTTCCAAAAAATCTCCGGGATCCCAAATATCGAAGAAGAGGCGTAGAAGAAGGTCTTTGTAGAAAATGACCCCAAGAGAAAGTCTCAAAAAGCTCCAAAAGGCCGCACAAGGGGGCCTATTTATAGGCAAAACCCAAAAAACCAAATTCGGGACTTTGGGGGATGTTTTCAGGCGCCCGAAAGTTTCGGGCGCCGAACAGGGGACATCCGTCCCCGATCCGCGCAGCGCCCGGATCATTCTGGGCGCGCCGCGTGTCCCTCCCACGCAACAGCAGGGGCGGGGCCAACCGGGCCACGCCACGTGGCCCGACCACCGTTGCGAGGCGGGTGGCGCTAGCCAACCGCGGGGCGCCATGTCGCGCCCCCGCGTGTGCCCCACACCCCCGCGCACCTGCCCCGCCTGCCCCCGCACGTCCCGTACAATGACCGGCCTAATCCGCAGCCGCCACGTGGCTCGCCTCGCCTCCTCGCTGGTCCCGGTGCATGTGGAAGTGGGTCGTGGACCGGCCCACTCCAGAATTCGGCCCAATGGCCCAACAAGTCCGCAAATAACAATTTTTCACTATTTCTGCGTGCTGAGTCTATTTTTGGCATCCGTTTGACGCACAACACACTCAATACACCAAAAATAGATGTTTTCTCACCGCCAACCACCCAGTCAAGTCGCATGGGAAAAACGGGACACTATATCTAGGTTGCTGTGGGAGCAAAGGACTATGTGCGGCTAGGGTTTCCCAAGAGGAAACCCTAGAGTTCCTTTTAAAGATATGAAAAAGATAATGTTTAGTCTTCTTAGCTTTTGAATTTTTGTATGGGTCCTTCACTATAGATGAATTTTGCATAAAGACCCCTCCACGTGTGATTTCGCACAATTCAACACATAAAATATAGGGCTTTTCGCAATAAAACACTATAAAAATAGTGCTTTTCATACTTTTCTGTAGTTTCGACTCGCCAAATTTGAAAGCAGACATCACCATATCATTCAGCTCGATGAGACTGTTCAGGTAGAGATTTTGTTTCGTTGCGTTTGGACCTCGTTAGGTCAGGTTAGCCGCTTCTTTACGAATACCCCCGAAATTCGTATTTTCGAATTAAAGAAATTCTAGAAAATTTAATTCAAATTCAAATTTCAGAATTTAAATTTCACAAGTATTACAAAAATAGAGTAAGCTGTAATCAACTAAGTATATAAATCTATAAAATGTGCATAAAAAGAAAATACTATATTATACTTTTCTGTACATGCGGTAATGAATATGTCAATATTCTAAGCATATGAATCCATACTATACATGACAACTAGACCCATACAAGGTAAAAAGGGGTCGAATCTCAAGTTTGACTATGCATGAATTCGGTCCAAATTGTTCGAATACAACCATATACCCAATCAACTTGGGGACTCACACAAAATATAGTCCCAGCTTACGTTGCGCCTCATGGGTCGGGTCTAACATCCATTACCTCATTGGGTCATGCTATGCGTCCATCACCCGAGGTCGTGCATCATATTGATCACCCAATCGGCACTTTAATAGTAAAAGTGAGTGTGCTTGCGTGGTATACCTTTGGAGAACCAGGCCCTAGGAGAGCGACCCCCAAGAGCGAATGCTAAAAGGGTTTATTTTACTCCTACAAGTTTTGGTTTTATGCATAATGCTCAATAAGACACCTATTACCAACCAACACGCATGTCACAGATCGACTCAATCGATATATATGAGATTCTCAACCTATGCTAGATGGTACTAAGTTCACAATCATATTCTCGAGCCATATTTACCTAAATGTTCATATCACTTTTCTAGATTCCATTATCACACAGTCCAAGTGGTTATCTTACTACTATGTCATCCAACCTATATCCCATGACACTATATTTTCTAGTCCATTTGTTGAGTTCTCAAAACCTCTAGAGAATGTCAACCTAATTCTAGTCCACGACATAGTTATATATATATATATATATATATATATATATATATATATATATATATATATATATATATATATATATAATTGAGCTCCTATACTTTCAAAAGTACCAAGTCATTGGTGCTTGTAAGTTTTCAGCCTTTGGATGAAGGATGGGTGGTTAGGGTGATAGTGGGCCCATAGGGTTTAGTGGGTGGTTGATAGAATAGCATGATCTAAAAGGTGGAATTGATTAAAGGGATAGATCTAACGGTGAAAAACTTACAAATACCAAGTGATTGGTACTTTTACAAGCACCATAGCCAGAATATATATATATATATATATATATATATATATATATATATATATATATATATAATTGAGCTCCTATGCTTTTAAAAATACCAAGTTATTGGTGCTTGTAGGTTTTAGCCGTTGGATGAAAAGATGTGTGGTTAGGATGATAGTGGGCCCATTGGGTTAAGTGAGTGGTTGGTGGTAGGGATGTCAACGGGGCGGATTCGGGGCGGATTTTCAAAAACCCAAACCCGACTACCAGACCTGAATCCGAACCCGAATTCAACGGATTTTAAAAATCCATATCCAAATCCGAACCCGACCAAAATCCAAAACCCAAACCTAAACCCGAACCCGAAAATCCAAACCCAAAACAATTATTTTTCTTTTTCTCTTTACAATATTTCAAAATATATTATATTAAATTTAAATTTTTAAAATATAAATTTAAATATAATATCAAATATTTATATACATATGTATTATATAATGTAAAATTAATTCAGGTTCGGGTCAGATTCGGGTTCGGATCGGGTACAATCAAAATTCATATCCAAATCCAAATCCGTCGGGTTTTCATTTTTTATATCCATATCCGATTCATATCCGTTTAACATCAAGTAAATCCATTCCGTTCGGATTCGGATAAAATTTCGGGTATTTGTACCCATTGACATCCCTCGTTGGTAGAATAGAATAATCTAAGGGATGAAATTAGTCAAAGGGGTAGATCTAACGATAGAAAACTTACAAGTATCAATTGCTTGGTGCTTGTACAAGCATAGTAGCCGGACTTTCTCTCTCTCCCTCTTTCTTTATATATATATATATATATATATATATATATATATATATATATATATATATATATATATATATATATATATATATGTTCTACATATTTTTTCTATTTTTCAATGGTAACTAATTATTTACATAGTGCATGATCCACACCTACAAATTATACCCAATTAGCCTACAATTTTATGCACCAGTATAATTTCATAATATTATACTCTAGACATGAAAGGCGGTCTAGTCACTTCGGTTCAGCATAACCCATCTCAAGGCGCCCCCGATTACTTGTAAACACTTGCAATCGAGTTCCCGCGACCAAATGCTCTTTTTTTAACTCGCACTGTAGTGAATTGGGGCTCAAGTGATCAGCCGAGTGGGATCAGTCGAGATCCATGTGGATGAGTTCAGCCGAGAGCCGGCTAGTGTGGGTTCGGACCCTGGAGTTTGATGCTGAGATAAACGGCTGAGTAGTACTGAAGCTCCGACGGCCAAGTGGAGATGCGGCTTCGACTACCGAGAGCGAATTTGTTTCGGGTCATGGATTCGACTGATAAGATGTTAAAGCGAGTGATTCGATCGAAATATCCCGCCGAGGCATTCAGCTGAACGCAGACTAGTAGAGCTTTATTTGGTGTTTTATTTGGGTTTTGAGTGGTTTCCTCCCAATCAGTTGATCTAAGCTTTAGGTTGTGATTTTTTTTTCTCTTCTTTGGTGATGTGAAGAAGATATGGAGTTTTGGAGGAATAGACTGTGGTGTGGTCGAACCGACAGCAAAGAATCGTGTTTGAGTTGAGCTGAGCAGGGAGCACCGTTCTCTGGTAGACTTGGTGGTGCTGACTGTTGAGCTGAGTGAGAGCCTGACCCGAGAGCCGAAACTGAGACTGTGGATCTGTGTTGCATCGACTTCTTGCCATGGTTGGATTAGCATCCTATGTGGGTTAGTGTCGACCAAAGATGATAAGCTCCCTTCTATGTCTAGTTTTTTTAGTATGTACCTTGCTTGATAGTTTTTATGAGATATCATATAGATTGTATGATATGAGCGTAGAGAATATTCCACTGACATACTAGTATATGATAGAGAATCTAAACACTGCATGATTTTGACCTACACTGTTCGATCGACTAAGTTGTCTTCACTCATATTTATTGTTAATAGTTGTTTCTGCATTCGGGATTGTGTGGGACCCAGTTGTGCTCGTGCTGAGGAGTCGAGTCGGGATGGTTAGTGGCAGTTGGTTGACATAGTTGTGCTCATGCTGGGGAGCCAAGTCGAGTTGTGTGGGGCCATCGGCTGTTTGAGTGGCATGGCTAGAAGCTGAGTTAGGTTGTATGGAAATCAACTAATTAAGAGTATTGTTAGGAGTCGCCGAGTGGACAGTGAGACCCAAACTATTGAGTATTCTCCGGATTATGCTGTGGGCATGTGTTCGAGTGAGATATCGATCTGGTTGATCATGTGATTTGGATTATAGTTTGAATGGGCCATATTGAGCTCGACTAAGATGCACAGCTTTTCTTCAGTGGGGCACTGCCATCGAGTGTCGCTCCGAAGCTGGGTCATTTTTTTGCGTGACGTTGATGCAATCCAATTGGGCGTCCTATGTAATTCCAGTCATCCATAGATAAAATAGTAGTAGGTGGGCATAGGTTTGACTGGACCCGATACGGTAGTCAATGAAATTGGGTAGACCTTAAGTATCTTGAGAGTGTGTAGATTCATGTAGTTACTCCCACTAGTTTCTTTAAGCATAGTAGTTAGAGGCATGATAGTGGTAATTTCCTTTTCAGTAATTTTCATCCTATTATTTAGCAATTGAGTTATTTATGCCTCTAGTAGACTTAGTGAGTAGATCGTTAGTCTTGGTGGTGGTATCCACTGAGAACTACATTATTTATATAGTTCTCACACTCACAGTTGGTGCCATTTTTTACAGGTGGAAGCTGAGCATCAGCGATCGGTAGAAAAACTGCAATCACTTCCAGTGCCAGTGTAGAAGTAGGAGCATATCACGATGGACTTCGTCATAGGACTGCCTCGATCCCAATGAGGCCATGATGCCATATGGGTCATAGTGGATCGACTCACCAAGTCGGCCAACTTTTTGCTGATACACACAACGTGGTCCAGAGATCAATTCACGCAACCCTACATCGCCGAAATCGTTCGGCTTCATAGAGTGCCGGTGTCGATTGTCTCAGACCGGGACACTCGATTTGTGCCTCAGTTCTTGAAGAAACTACAGCAGTCAATAGGCACCAAGCTGAATTTTAGCCATGCTTTCCACCCCCAGAGTAATGGGCAGTCTGAGCGAGTCATTCAGACTTTAGAGGATATGTTGCGTGCTTGCATCCTGAACTATGGAGATGATTGGTACAGATATCTGCCATTGGTGGAGTTTGCCTGTAACAACTTGTTGGGTTATACTAATATGGATCTAAATAGGGGAAAAAACACCTAGAGGGGGGTGAATAGGTGTAAACAATAAACACTCAAAAAATCATTGCGCAATAAAACCCAATGCGGAAATAAAAATAACACGCAAGATTTTTACGTGGAAAAAACTCCAAACCGGAGTAAAAAACCACGGGACCGATAACACGGCGAAATCCACTAGAATTAACACACGTACAAGGTGATATAACGTACTCACAGACGACTCAACCTTTTACATACGCTCCTAGTAGATCTTCTCCGCTCGCTCCACGACGCTTCTCGAATCCACGATCTGCGCCCAACGCTGAATCCACAGCGTCCAACGTCGAGTCCACGACGTCCGACCGAATCCACGGTCTTCACCCAGTAGCACGCTTCGAATCCACGAACGTACCTCGCTCCGAATCCACGAGAGCGGTTGCACCTTGAATCCACAAGGCCACGCGAGTCCACGCGCCGATTTAGGGTAAATCGTTGTTTTTGGGTGGTGATGATCCGCCGAATACTTAGATTAGAAATAGATCGGAAATACCATCTAAGTATTCATTGATTTGATTCTACTCAAAATCTGAGTATGGAAAACCTAGAATCAAATCAATCAATATAGATGAAGAAACATAGAATTAATCTATTGATTTCCTTTCTTCTCTATATGTGGATCTTTCTTTCGGTAATATTTTTCTATGTTTTACCGATTATCCTTACCCTAAAAATGAATCATAGGGTCTATTTATAGGTTAGAAACCATTGGAAGAAGATACGGATCAAAAACAACCTTTTCTGGAAATTTTTACGGACGGCGATCCGGATCGGGATTACTGCGATCCGGATCGTCGTAAAGAGAATGACGATTCCAGAAATCCAAGGGTTCGGGATCCGGATCGTAGTCCCCGATCCGGATCGTTCATACAATTTGGAAAACATAACATTCGGGATCCGGATCACAATCTTCTAGGATCCGGATTGAAGTATTGTATGAAGCAACAACCTTCGGGATCCGGATTGTTGGCTCTGATCCGGATCCTGAACATGTCCCATGTCCAGTTTTTGATTTTAATGCAATTAAACATTCTTCCAGGTGTTTCTACACTACAAGAAGTATTCGGATCACCATTAATCTTTAGTTAAACATACCTGATCCTTTTGAATTCTTCTTTCTTGAGATTGAGGTATATAATCCAAAGTTCTTTCATCTTCAATCTTCAAGACTCAACACTTTCACGAAATACGCCAACTCAAATTCCGTAACAATCTCCCCCTTTGGCGGTTTCGTGACAAAACACAGATCCACAAAAGAAAATTCAAAAAGATATTTTTGTTGCTATCACCATACAACAAAAATTTACAATGGAGATCCAAAAATTTAGAATACATGAGATAAACTCCTAAAACAGACTCTAGACTTAGACATCTGTAATCTCTGCAAAAAGAAATCATTCTTGACAAAAGAAATCGTTAGATACCTCAAGAATTGAAACATACAAAACCAAATACAGAGATAGAGTTTATTCTCATCATGACATTTGAGAATTCAGATATGTAAGAGAATCATAGACAAAAACCAACATATCTTCTAAGCATTCAAAAACCAAATGTCACAAAATGTTAGTCCAACATCAACTTGTTAGTCATATTACATGCCCAAATAGTTAGTCAAATAGTTAGTAGGGACATGCAACAAATCACAAGATAAAAACCAAAGTTGAAGTTGAAGTTGAAGTCATACTTACCTTAATGTTCACACATTCACACAGTTTTCACATCATCATTGTATCATCATTGTTCAAGTTCTCTCTAAACTCTCTCCCCCTTTTTGTCACAAAACAAAGCCAAAACGTAGTCAAAACTAGTAAATGTAAGGAGAGTTAAAAGTTCCAATATCATGAAAACCTAAGAACTGAACTGAACTAAGTCCTAAAAATCCTGCACAAAAAGAAAAGTAAGAAAATGAGTGAAAAACTAATCAATCATCAGAATCCGAGTCTTCAGAGCTCGTGCACCCCATTTTAGAGAACATCTTTTTCACCCGCTTGTTCATTGAATCGACCTTCTTAGTGATAGTAATATGAGCTGCTGTGATAAGTTCAAGCTCATCGGAAATTCTTTGCTATTCCTTCGAAATTCGTTCCTGCTGAACAGATAATCGGTGTTGTTCTTTATAGATGGATGAGACCGATTCTTCATTGGCTGGTGCGGGTGCTGGCTGTGATGGTGATGTGGCAGTGCTTGTACTGGGTTTTGTTCCGCTTGCAGGAACTGGAGTGACATGTGGCAATTTATGGAGGGACTTGACGATGGTAGACTCATCAATCATGCTCAAATATTGATGATAAGTTGTTGAACTCGTATCAACCTGGAATTTCTTTAAGATCCTCATTATAATTAACGGAAATGGAATTCTTTCAGTGGGATGAGGATGCTCAACATATCTCGCCATTCTATTCCAGATAATGTATAGAATGTTGATATTTAATGCCGTTGCTTCTGACGGATGTCCTAAGAGATACAAAAATAGCAAGCGATCCCATCTCACGACTTTCGTCTGCATATTTGGAAGGATATTGTAACATGTGATGAAGTTTAGAAACCTGTACTCAAGACGAAGTTCTTTAGATTTGACAGATTTCTCCGTTGATTGTGTTCCCTCCAAACAAATTCCCTCTATAACTTTCTGCCACATCATGTTTGTCAAACTTACTCCCTTAGGTAATGAATTCCTGTCTTGCTGGCTTGCATTCCAAAACCTCACCAATCAAATGTGGAGTAATCTTAAATCTTGTGCCCTGGATATTCGTGTAAAATTCCATTGGACCGTTTTCAAACTCTCGAAGGTGCCGTGCATTTGTATAGAAGGTCCTCACAAGATGCAGACAGTAGCCAAGGGTTTCTGGGAATCGGCACACTTGAATAAGGTTGGCTTGTTCAATTAAATCACCAAACTCAGGGGAGTGACCTCGTAGTTCCTCAATGTTAACATGTCTCTCGCCAATGCATTCGCGATGTGCAAAAGCTCTAAGACGATCAGCGTTAACGAATACTTCTTCCACACGTGGTGGGGAGTCAGGAGCTGTCGGCGTGTCAACATTAGTGTCCTGTCGTAGTCCAAAACGTCTAGTAATCCGCTTTCTTTTCACAGAGATGGTTGGTGCAGCCATAGGTGCTTTTCCTGTATCCATGGTTGCCTTTCCTTCGAACCATCGGTGGCGTTTCCTCTTGAACCATCAGACGCTTTTTGTTCAGGCAACGAGTCATCATCATCTGACAATGCAGTCCAATCTACCTCATGACAGTCTACTTCTGTGTCACTGACCTGAACAAACTCGCCTTTTTGTTGAACTTTCTTGGCCCTTTTCAATTTGTTTGTAGCTCGAGTATGTACCATTGAAACCAGGAGAAGAATGATCCAAGAGAATTCCATTGCTGTGAGTGCTTTTAAGAAATTTGAAATCCTGTGAACACCAACTCAAGAACACATGAAAAATTGTCAATTTTGAAAAATTTGAAAAATTGTACCCAAACAATCATAATCATGTAGAGAAGCCAAGAATCAAATTAGTTTTGCAAAAAGAATTTTAAAAATAGATCAATTCCATGATTTTCAAAAATTCCTCTTATATGCCCTAAAACCGAATTTTTAGAAATCGAAGCCTAAAAATTCGTTTAACTTGAGAAAACCCAGCATATAATCAAAACTAATCAACCTAGAGTTCTTATTTCAAAAGAAATTTGATCAAAAACCATTCACAAACGAAAAAGATCCATGATTTATACTCACGTTTTGAAGAAAATAGAGAAAACCTGTGAAAAACCGAGATTTTGATCAATAAAACTTACTTGGATTCGAAGAACTTGAGTTTGGAGAGCTCCAAGATGCAAGAAATCTAGAGAGAGAAGCTCTAGAGACTTGAGAACAAAAGATTAGGGTAAAAGAAATCAAATCCCTTTGTTCTATTAAAACCCTAGCCGTGATCCGGATCGGATCGAGATTTGATCCGGATCGGCTACCCGCAGGAAGAAGCCTGCGTTCGGGATCCGGATCACTTACCCTGATCCGGATCGGCTTCAACTTTTTCTCCAGAAAAATTTAGAAAAATTCCATAAAATCCAGAAAAAGTATGTAAGCACTTTACCATATCAACTTTAAACAAAAATCATCGTTTCATACAACAAGAAATAGATTATACAAAATCTATCAAAAATACTCAAAAATGAAACGAAAATTTATGAAAATTAAAACTCTTAAAGTTGAACAATTTCAATTACATCTATCTTGATCTTATGCGTAATGCCTTTATCAAATCATCAATTTTGGTAAAGAAAATGAAATACAAAGATCAATAGATGTTTGAAATCCCAGATAAGTTAGATAATATATCTAGACAATCTGTTGAAGGAGTGGCTCTTTGAGCATCTTTTATCAAAAATCCCACCTTATACCAACCATGAAATATGACTGAGTCAAGTATTTCAATATGCATTTCATCAACAATTTATAAAACAAAATTTGCTTTGCATACATGGGGTATCTTTTTCTTTTTCTTTTTCTCCATGTGGTGGTAGTTTTCACACTCCTCATTGGGATGTAACTCTTTCCACATCTTTTGAGCATTTTACTTTTCTTTGACTCCCCCTCAATTGGCTATCAATTATTTAATATATAAGGTATTCAACCAAAGATTGATCTCGCATTCATACTCGACTAAGCAATCAAATAAGATAATGACTATACCAAGAGATCATTGAGAGAGAAATTGACTTTGATCACTTAAAAGATGATTTAATTAACGTAAATGATCATTGCAACATTGAAATATTATGATATCAAAAGCATAATAAATTTCTAAATGCATGAAAGGATGCAATTAAAGTCAATTATGATTTATGCTCAATTAATGTCCTATGTACAAAACATAGATAAAGAACAAAACAAAAACAAAAACAAAACCTAACCTAAGCAAAGGTTTCAAAAGAGGTTATTTCAAGGAAAGCATGCCAATTGCTTTACGCAAATGAATAAAACGTTTTTGATCCAAAGGTTTTGTTAAAATATCAGCTAATTGATCCTCAGTTGAAATATATGACAGTTGAAGAATATTTGATTCAACTAGCTCTCTAAGAAAATGATATCTAAGTTCAATATGTTTTGTTCTAGAGTGCAACACAGGGTTTTTTGAAATGTTAATAGCACTAGTGTTGTCACATAAAATGGTTACCGAAGATGCTGAAATCCGGAAATCGCTCAACACGCTTTTCATCCAAATCAATTGGGTTGAACAACTTCCTGCAGAAATATACTCCGCTTCGGCAGTCGAGAGTGCTATGCAATTCTGCTTTTTACTGTGCCATGCGACAAGGCAATGGCCAAGATAGAAGCATGCACCACTCGTGCTTTTCCGGTCATCCACTGATCCTGCCCAATCGGCATCTGAGTATCCAACAATATCCAAACTTGTTCCCATAGGATACCAAATTCCGAAATTGATTGTACCTTTGATATATCGGATGATCCGTTTCACCGCTTTCAGGTGAACCTCCTTCGGTGCTGATTGATATCTCGCGCAAATCCCAACACTGAAGGATATATCCGGGCGACTAGCCGTGAGATATAGTAGACTTCCAATCATACTGCGATACAGTTTCTCGTCTACATTCTCACTATGTGATTCACTTCCAAGTCCCTTATGGCTAGTTCCCATTGGAGTCGGAAAATCCTTAGAATTTTCTAGATCAAACTTTTTGACCAACTCCATTGCATACTTGGATTGACACAAGTGAATTCCTTCATCGTTTTGTTTAACTTGTAATCCAAGAAAATAAGTCAATTCGCCCATCATGGACATCTCAAATTCGCTTTCCATGGTCTCCGCGAATTTAGAAGCATCATTATCTCTTGTTGCGCCAAAACAATGTCATCGACATAGATTTGAGCAACTATGAAATTGTTTTGATAATGCTTCACAAAGAGAGTCCTGTCAGCTCCCCCTCGAGTATAGCCCTTTTCCAAAAGGTGCTTTGTCAACCTTTCGTACCATGCTCGCGGTGCTTGTTTCAGACCGTAAAGAGCCTTTTTCAAACGAAAAACATGGTTAGGTAGTTTATGGTCCACAAAACCTTTCGGTTGAGCCACATAAACTTCCTCATTTAAAAACCCATTTAAAAATGCGCTCTTAACGTCCATTTGAAATAATTTGATTTTAAAATGACAAGCTATCGCAAATAAGATACGAATGGACTCGAGTCTAGCTACAGGGGCGAAGGTTTCATCAAAGTCTATACCTTCTACTTGAGAGTAGCCTTGAGCAACTAACCTTGCTTTGTTCCTGATGATAGTACCTTCTTCATTTTTCTTGTTCTTGAAAATCCATTTGGTCCCTATCACATTGTGTTGCTTCGGAGGCTTCGTTAATTCCCAGACTTTGTTTCGCTCAAATTGATGGAGCTCTTCCTGCATTGCTTCAATCCAGTAGTCATCTTGAAGAGCTTCATCAACATTCTTTGGTTCGATTAAGATACATAGCATGCGAATCCGCAAACCAATTGTCTCCGTGTTCTGACTCCTTCTTGTGGGTCTCCAATGATGTTCGATTCAGGATGATCCTTGGAGATGCGTAACGTTTGAGGTAAAGGAGTAGACGGAGGTACACGAGATGATTCCTGCACATCAGATAAGCTTGAAGAACCGTTAGATGCATCAACATTATTATCGAAAGAATTGTTAGAAGAAGATGCATTAGCAGGTGTATCATCATCAAGAGAGATATCGAGGGTAGATTTTTCAGATTCAAAGTGAAAAGCTTCATCTACTTTAACATTTATCGATTCTACGATCGTCTTAGATTCTAAGTTAAAAACTCGATATGCTCTACTGTTTGTAGAATAACCTAAGAAAATCCCTTCGTCACTTCGAGAGTCAAATTTTCCAAGATTTTCGCGGTCACGCAAAATAAAACACCGACTCCCAAAGATACGAAAATATTTGATGTTAGGTTTTCTACAAAACCATAGTTCATATGGTGTATTTAAAGTCCCCGGGCGCAAATACACTCGATTAATGACATAGACAGCCGTGTTCACCGCTTCAGCCCAAAAATATAACGGAAGGTTCCGGCTATGAAGCATAACACGAGCCATCTCCTGTACGACCCTGTTTTTGCGCTCGACTACACCATTCTGTTGAGGTGTATAGGGTGCCGAGAATTCATGTTTAATGCCGTTTGAAGTGCAAAAATCAATGAATTTAGAATTTATGAATTCTCCACCTCTATCACTTCTAACACGAGTAATCTTTTCATTCTTTTCAATCATAATACGATGGCAAATCTCGTGAAAAGAATCAAAAGTATCAGCTTTCTCTTTTAAAAATGCTACCCAAGAATATCTAGAGAAATCATCAACCAATAAGAAAATATACCATTTACCTCCCAAAGATGGTTGACGAGTTGGCCCCATTAAATCCATGTGCAAAAGTTCCAAAGGCCGTTTTGTACCTATGTGGTTCAAGTTCTTGTGTGCAGTCCTAGACTGTTTTCCCTTTTGGCAACCGCCACACACAATGTTTTGTTCAAAAGAAAGTTTAGGAACCCCCTTGACCACATCTTTGTTTGAAATTCTAGCAAGTTCCTTAAAGTTTATGTGACCTAGCCTTTCATGCCAAAGAGTTTCATTTTTCAAAGAAGCTAGGTTACATTTTTCAGAAATTTACTAGGAACTACATAACAATTGTTTTCTGATCTAACCCCTTTTAAAAAGAAACATGGTTCTTGTCAGTTACAGTACATTCATCAGATGAAAAATTAACTGAATAACCATTATCACAAAGTTGACTTATGCTTATGAGGTTAGTCTTAAGGCCATGACAAATAACACATTATTTAGAACCGGGCCATCCGGAATAGCGATAGTTCCTTTTCCAACAATTTTGGAAGACCGACCATCTCCGAAAACTACAAGTCCTCCGGAGATTTTCTCAAAGTTTTAAAAACAGTTTTTGTCACCGGTCATATGACGGGAACACCCGCTATCCAGATACCAAGACGAACTATCATATGCATGCAAGGAAACATTAGTAACAAGACAAGGGAAAATTTCACCTTTGCGCACCCAAACCTTTTTGGAATGCGTCGGTAATGGTCGTGAAGTTACTCGCCTAGGTGAAAGCGTCTTGTTTGAAGTGTTGCTGCTCCTTGATGATGTCGTCTTGAGCGGTGAACTACCAAGGCTCTTTTCCTTCAAATGATGTGCATTTGATTTCTGAGGAATCACCTTTTTGGTAGTCATTGCAAGAGGTGCTTGAGGTGTGCGTTTGGCTCCCGTCTTGCAATTTCTCCTTATGTGCCCTGAAATGCCACAACGAAAACATACCTTAGTTCTTGACGATCCCGAGAAGGATGAAGTAGGCTTGTTGTCGTTGGTTGTCGTGAATTCCGGTGTCGGAGGAGGAGTTACCGACTGAGGCACAAATACTGTCCCACTCGAACTTGGAATGTCTCCAGTTTGAGTGTATCCGAGGCCGAACTTATTTGTTTGACCAAGACCAAGAAGTCTGTCCAACTTACTCCTTCCAGAAGAAAATCGCTTTAAGTCATCCTTTAGTTGGAGTATGGTCTTTGTCATTTCCATTTTTCCTGTCGAGCCTCGCCGTAGAGCTTCAAGAAGTAATTCGCTTTGTCCACCATTTCTATATAATTCTTCTCGAAAAGCTCATTGGACTCTTGAAGGGAAACATTTGTTTTATCAGATTATCCCTTTCCACTTCAAGATCGGTTGAGAGAGAAGTTACCCTTTTTACTTCTTCTTCGAGATCCTGCAATCTCCCTCTCAACCCCTTGTTTTGTTTAGCCAGTTTCTTTGAATCCCTCAAAAGTCTGTGGTAGGCTAGAGCAAAATCTTCACCTTCCGAATTATCCGATTCATCGTCCGTTGTTCTTTTCAACAGTGGAGTTGGACAATGAATCGGATGTACTTGCCATTAAGCACATGAAGGGTGAAGATGTAGTGGACGCGTGGAATGCTGTCGCGTTGTCTTCTTCATCACTTGAGGATGACTCATTTGACGTGGAGTTGTCATCCCAAGTGACGACTTGCATCGCCTTCTTCTTTGCCGGATTCTTGTTGGGACACTCCGTTGCAATGTGGCCGTAGCCTCGACATTTGAAGCACTGAACTTGTCCCTCTGAACTTTTCTTATCCTTTGAGAAGTTCTCTTGCTTTCTTGACTTGTAGCTTGAAGAACCCTTGCCTTTCTTCGACTTTCCGAAGGATGGAGTTTTGCTTGAATTTCCCCTTCGAAAGTTGCGGCGAAACTTCCTTGTCAAGAGAGCGAGCTGCTTCTCAAAGTCCTCCATAGATAGGTTCTCGTCATCGTCCGAGGAGGATGAATCCGCGTCTTCTTCTTTAGTTGATTTCAATGCATAACCTGAAGACTTAGAAGAGGATGCCTTTCCAGAAGAATAGTTAGTAGGAAATGTCATTTCATAAGTTTGTAAAGCACCTACTAATTCTTCTACACGCATTTCGTCCGGGTGTTTAATTGTTTCAATGGCTGCGACCTTCGGGCGAAATCGTTCAGGAAGAGTTCTTAAATTTTTCTTACAACTTTAAATTCTGGAATCTTCTCTCCCAAGTTAGCACATGAGTTTACGATGTCTTGCAATCGTGTGTAATAGTCAGTGAAAGATTCATTCTCTGCCATAGAGATAGAGTCAAACTTGCTCGTAAGCATTTGCAGTTTCTGAATCTTCACAAGGTTAGTTCCCTCATGCGTAACTTGAAGAACATCCCAGATTTCTTTCGCAGTCTCACATGCCGAGACGCGAGAGAACTCTGTTTGTGACAAAGCATTAAATAAAGCATTAATCCCTTTGCCATTGTAAGAAGATGAATCTATCTCTTCCTTGGTCCATTTCGACCTAGGTTTTAAGGTGCGAACATCAGAAATAATTTCAGTTGGATTAGACCATCCTAATTCAATTGATTGCCACACCCTTTCGTCGATGGAAATTAAAAAGGCTTTCATCCGCACTTTCCAGTACGCATAATTTGTTCCATCAAAGAAAGGGGGTCGATTGATGTTTCCACCTTCAACCATTGTTTACAACCCTATTCCCGCTCTGATACCACTTGTTGGGTTATACTAATATGGATCTAAATAGGGGAAAAAACACCTAGAGGGGGGTGAATAGGTGTAAACAATAAACACTCAAAAAATCATTGCGCAATAAAACCCAATGCGGAAATAAAAATAACACGCAAGATTTTTACGTGGAAAAACTCCAAACCGGAGTAAAAAACCACGGGACCGATAACACGGCGAAATCCACTAGAATTAACACACGTACAAGGTGATATAACGTACTCACAGACGACTCAACCTTTTACCATACGCTCCTAGTAGATCTTCTCCGCTCGCTCCACGACGCTTCTCGAATCCACGATCTGCGCCCAACGCTGAATCCACAGCGTCCAACGTCGAGTCCACGACGTCCGACCGAATCCACGGTCTTCACCCAGTAGCACGCTTCGAATCCACGAACGTACCTCGCTCCGAATCCACGAGAGCGGTTGCACCTTGAATCCACAAGGCCACGCGAGTCCACGCGCCGATTTAGGGTAAATCGTTGTTTTTGGGTGGTGATGATCCGCCGAATACTTAGATTAGAAATAGATCGGAAATACCATCTAAGTATTCATTGATTTGATTCTACTCAAAATCTGAGTATGGAAAACCTAGAATCAAATCAATCAATATAGATGAAGAAACATAGAATTAATCTATTGATTTCCTTTCTTCTCTATATGTGGATCTTTCTTTCGGTAATATTTTTCTATGTTTTACCGATTAAAATCCTTAACCCTAAAAATGAATCATAGGGTCTATTTATAGGTTAGAAACCATTGGAAGAAGATACGGATCAAAAACAACCTTTTCTGGAAATTTTTACGGACGGCGATCCGGATCGGGGTTATTGCGATCCGGATCGTCGTAAAGAGATTGACGATTCCAGAAATCCAAGGGTTCGGGATCCGGATCGTAGTCCCCGATCCGGATCGTTCATACAATTTGGAAACATAACATTCGGGATCCGGATCACAATCTTCTAGGATCCGGATTGAAGTATTGTATGAAGCAACAACCTTCGGGATCCGGATTGAAGGCTCTGATCCGGATCCTGAACATGTCCCATGTCCAGTTTTTGATTTTATGCAATTAAACATTCTTCCAGGTGTTTCTACACTACAAGAAGTATTCGGATCACCAAAAATCTTTAGTTAAACATACCTGATCCTTTTGAATTCTTCTTTTTTGAGATTGAGGTATATGATCCAAAGTTCTTTCATCTTCAATCTTCAAGACTTAACACTTTCCACGAAATACGCCAACTCAAATTCCGTAACACAACAGCTATCAGGCGAGTATTAGGATGGCGCCTTACGAGGCATTATATGGGCATCGATGTCGGTCTTCGATCTACTAGGACGACGTCGGTGAAAGCCAGATTATCGGGCCGGACTTGGTTGAAGATGCTGATGCCAAGGTTCGAGTTGCGAGGCAGCAGTTGTTGACCGCACAAATCAGGTAAAAAAGGTACGTGGACCAGCGCCGACGCGACCTTGAGTTTCAAGTTGGTGATCATATGCTACTCAAAGTATCACCAGCTAGAGGAATCAAATGGTTCGGATTACGGAACAAGCTCAATCCCCGGTTTGTGGGACCCTTCGAGATACTAGAGCGCATTGGTCCAGTGGCATATCGGCTAGCTCTTCCTTCGAGTCTCGCTCGTGTGCACAATGTTTTCCAATTCTCCATACTCCGAAAGTACATTCCAGATCCTTCCCATGTGATTAGCCCCACGACAATCCAGCTTCGAGAGGATCTGAGCTATAAGGAAGCTCCAATGCAAATCCTGACACGTGATGAAAAGAAGCTGGGTAGCAGGACGATCCCCTATGTGAAAGTATAGTGAGAGAACCATGAGGAACGCGAAGCCACTTGGGAGCGTGAATCTGACATGTAGGAGTGTTTTTCTTATTTATTTGCTTTTTAATTGTATTTAAGTTTCGGGGACGAAACTTCTTATAAGGAGTGAGTGATGTAATATTAGTAAAATTTAAATCCTAAAATTTGAATTTAAATTGATTTTTCTAAAATTTATGTATTTCAAAAATTCGAATTTCGAGGTATTTACGAAGAAGTGACTAAAGTAACCTAACAAGATCCGCACTCGACAAAGTAAAATAGCCACTTAATTGTTCTCGTCAAGTTGAACGATGTGGTGTCGTCCGTTTTTATGTTCGGCGAGCCGAAAATATCATGTGCAATTGAATAGTGTTCGCTGAAGAAAGGACTAATGTGACCTAACGTGACCTAATTGCGACGAAACAAAATCACTACTTGATAGGTCTTATCGAGCTGAACGTCATGGCGATGTCCGATTTTATGATCGGCGAGCCGAAAGCGTCAAAAAATATAAAAAATAGTGCTTTTAATGTGTAAATTGGCAAAAGACCCTATATTTTATGCATGGATTTGTATGATATCGCATGTGGAGAGACTTTTTGGCATATTATACCTGATGTCAAAGACTCAGGTGCAAATTCACTGTCTTGAGGGACTAATCAGCATTTTGTTACAATGCTATTTAAGAATCTCTAGGGTTTCTCATTGGAAACCCTAGTCGCTTGGTCCCTTGCAACCGAAGCCTCCCCGAGCCTTTTCCTCCGCTGCCATCCTCCCCATAAGCTGCACCGCCGGTCGCCGCCTACCGTCGCCGGAAAAGGAGAAGGAATCATCTTCTCTTTTGGATCTCAGGCGTGGTGGAGAAAGAAGCAACGAAACCCTGTGGCTTTGATTCATAACGCTCTTACAGCCTCCATCATCTCTACGAACTCCACCTTGAGAGGCCTGACAGCTTGGTTCTGTCGCCCGACGCCGGAGAAAAAGACCTTCTTCTTCTTCTTCTTCTTCTTTTTCCTCGGATCCAAGGTGAGCCACCCTCTTTCTCTCTTATTTTTCTTGCCAAGAGGAACTCCCTACTTTTCTTCTCACCTTTCTGTGGCCTTCCCTGCACATTCCCATCGGCGGACATCCTTTGGCTTCCCGGCGGGAGCAAAAAGCTCGCAAGAACCCTAGTTTTGGCCACTGTCATTGCGCGCCATCTTCGGCGGTTTGGGGAGGGATCCAAGGCACTAGTTGCCTTTTATTAGATCTCTTGAAGCTCTCCACCAAGTTTGGAGCCACCCCGTTTAGCCGCGGCTCGGGAAAAGGAAACTTTAGGTTTCCTATTTTTGCGTTTGGCCAAGGTTGGCCGTACGCCGCCGCTGGCGACAAGCCACCCTACTAGCCCTTCCTCATTGAGAGTAACTACCATGTGCCCTTGCATGTGTCCTAGGCCTGTTGGAGTTTTTTCTCTCCATCTTTGCTCTTGTTGCGGCCCGAGTTGAAGATTCCGGCCAACCGTCGCCACCTGACGCCATTACCATATTCAAAGAATTATTAAATTTTGATCAATTCGAAATTATTTTGATCCGCAGAATTAAAATAAAATAAAATAAATAAAATAAAATTTTATTTTTGTAAAATTTGATGAGATCAAATTTTGTTTTTAATATTTATATAATTTTGATAAGATCAAAATTTATTTTAAAATTTTATTATATTGATTAGATCAATTTATTTTATCGTAAAAATTGATGAGATCAAATTTTATATAGTTTTTGTTTTCACATAAGATGTGAATTATTGATGAGATCAATAGATATTTTTGCGGATTAAAATATTGATCAAAATTGTATGAATTAACTGTTTAGTTAAATCAAACGATTGATGAGATCGTATCGTTATGGTGATTTGATCACCTATTTTTCTAGATAATTGGTAAACGGTTAATTAAAATATCCAAAATTAATTATTATGATTGTGATGTATGAGATACATATGGGTGATGATCATGGATAGCAACCGATTTATTTTGTATGGACATGTGATGTATGATATGTATGCAGAATCCTGTAATTTTAAATTTGTTTAAATTAAGGACTCTGTGTTAGGGCTGCTTGGGTGCCTGCGAGCACGAGCCAATTTTATTTAGAGACCTGCGTGTCTCAATAGATTAGAGATAAAAGTTATTTTATTCTTTAATTGGGTTGTATTATGTATGGTTGTACGTCATTGGTTGATTGGTGGGAAGCTGTTAGCACACAACAAGCCCAGATCGAGACGAGCACTTGATGGCGGTCGGATCAAAGAGTTGATGGTGATCAAATCAAGTTGTAGCTCCGGATTGGATCAAGAAGTTGAAGACGATCAAACCAATGACGTGCGTGTGCTTGTATTTATGACCCCTAGACCCCGATTCCAGCTCAGTGGCTCGAGCACGAATCTTCTTTTTAGATCCATGATCATCACCGGTTGCATTATATTTTTATGTGCAGTTTATCTTTATTTGTATGAGATGTAAATAAATAAAATTAAATATGAGACCTAAATACAAATCTCCTCATAAATATTAAGTCGAGCGGTCTTCCACCGTTGTAGAAGTGCGGGCGTCTTTTCTGGTGTTGATTGGCACGGCTGGTTACAGTGGTCAGTTGCATTGGAAAGGCGCAACCACTCTATTAGCATAAGATGCTGCGAAGTAAAGATGGGGTTGGGCCCAATATCTGTCAGGTGAGGGACCCAATGACGGCTTTGCTTACGCGTTTGAACGGTGGGTCTGACTTAACTAAAGAATGAGGCCAATATCTGTCAGGTGAGGCCTACAGGACTTAGAGATCGAATATCGCTGCAATTTGCTTAAGAAGCATTGGACAAGAGTTGTCCACTCATTGGTTTTCGTGTCACCAATATCTGTCAGGTGAGGTGGTGCGGTAAACTGGTGGGACCGTAGTACCCACTTGAAACCCTTATCGCGTTGGGTTTTCGTTTCTCTGCCTGAGGAGTGTAAGAGACTCGAGAAAATAGTGGGAGGTTAACGTTTGTTTTTAAAAATATCCCTAAAAACAAAATTTTGAAACAAATACAAATATCTAATTTGAATCTTTACTCTCTGCAGAACAAAATGTCCGCTTCCAATCCTCTTTCTCGCATTCTCGAAACTAACCGCTTAACCGGAACAAATTATAAAGATTGGCTTAGGAACTTAAAAATAGTTTTGAGTTCTGAAAAGCTTAGTTATGTTCTCGACCAGAACCCTCCTATGTCACCAAACCATCAAGAAAAATGGATGGATGACGATAATAAAGTAAGGTGCTACGTCCTAGCGTCGATGTCAAATGAACTTCAACGCCAGCATGAGGATATGAAGACTGCTAATGAAATGCTAACTCACCTCAAGGAGTTGTATGGTGAGCAAAGCCGATCAGCACGTTTTGAAGTGTCCAAAAGACTCTTCAAAGCCAAGATGCATGAAGGGCAGTCTGTTCATGATCATTGTTTGACAATGATCAAAGACCTCGAGGAGCTTGAGAAGCTCGGCATGAAAATGGATAAGGAATTGCAAGTTGATATGATTCTGCAATCTCTTCCAGATTCATATGGACAATTTATTGTAAACTACCATATGAATAAAATGGACTGCACCAATGCTGAGTTATTGAACATGTTGGTAACGACTGAGGGAACCTTGAAGAGTTCAAGGGGCTCGGTTTTAGCTGTGGAGCGGGCTTCCTCTTCCAAAAGAAAGTCTAATTGGAAGAAGAAACCCGCGAAGAAACAAAAGACTGAAAACAAGCCCAAAAGGGAAGCTCCTAAGAAGAAGGCCGCTGACAAAGGAAAATGTTTCCAATGCAATGTTGATGGCCACTGGAAGAGGAATTGTCCCGTCTATCTGGAGAGCCTAAAGAACAAAAGAAAGACACACCTTCGAAAGGTATGTTAGACCTGCTCGTAATAGAAACTAACCTTACGGTTACCTCTACTTCCAGTTGGGTTATAGACTCTGGTTCAAGTTCTCATTTGTGTACTTCAATGCAGGGTCTAAGAGAAGTTAGAGGGCTGAGAGAAGGTGAAGTTACCCTACGGGTTGGCAACGGAGCAAGAGTTGCTGCTGTGGCTACTGGCACCTATCCTCTGCGATTACCGTTAGGACATATTTTATTACTTAAAGACTGTTATTATGTGCCTGCTGCTAGCAGGAATTTGATTTCTGTTTCTTCTTTAGCACAGGACGATTATATTTTTAATTTTGATAAAGACTACTGCACAATTTATTTTAGAAATAAAATTGTTGGTCGTGGTTTTATGATAGACAGTCTTTACCATTTACATATGGATGTATCTGTAAATATTTCCGAGCAGGAAGTGAGTGCCGTTGGGTCTAAGAGACCTAGAGAAGAGATAAACCTAAAGTATATGTGGCACCTAAGGCTTGGTCATATTGGAGAGGAAAAGATTAACAGATTGGAGAAAGATGGGCTTCTGGGCCCATTGACTTCTGAGTCTTATCCAGTCTGTGAATCCTGTCTTCATGGAAAAATGACCAAATTACCTTTTGTAGGACAAGGGGAAAGGGCCACTGAGATACTTGCCTTGGTACACACTGATGTGTGTGGCCCATTTGATGTGCAAGCCAGGGGTGGTTATCTCTACTTCATAACTTTTACCGATGATTATTCACGGTATGGATATGTCTATCTTATGAGACACAAATCTGAAGCTTTTGAAAAGTTCAAAGAATTCAGATGTGAAGTAGAGAAGCAAACTGGAAAACCCATCAAGGCTCTTCGATCAGATCGAGGGGGAGAATACCTTAGTGGGGAGTTCCTAAACTATCTCAAAGAAAACGGCATAGTCTCACAATGGACTCCTCCTGGAACACCTCAACTCAACGGAGTGTCAGAACGGAGAAATCGAACTTTATTAGATATGGTTCGATCCATGATGAGTTTCACTGATCTTCCTTTATTTCTTTGGGGACATACTTTGCTTACCGCAGCCTACCTACTGAATAGGATTCCCTCTAAATCCGTTCTTACCACGCCTTATGAGATGTGGCATGGTAAGAAACCAAATCTTAGTTATATTAAGATTTGGGGATGTTCGGCCCATGTCAAGCGACTACAGGCGGACAAGTTAGAGGCTAGGTCAGAAAGGGCTCATTTTATAGGGTATCCTAAAGAATCTTTAGGTTACTATTTTTACATCCCAAAGGATCACAATATAGTTGTGAGTCGACACGCTACTTTTTTGGAAAAACAGTTTATTCAAGAAGTAGTAAGTGGGAGAAAAATTGAGCTCGAAGAGAGAGTCTCTGAAGAGCAACGAGTCCCAAAACCTACGGAACCTATTCATGCTGAGCCAGTACATGTAGTACCTAATCCACCTCGAAGATCGAGTAGGATCTCCCTTCCTACTAAAAGATACTTAGGTATTCTTACAGAGGAAGTAGAGGAAATGTTCCTCATAGGAGATAAGGAACATGGAGATGATCCTAAAACCTACAACGAGGCGATGTCTGACATCGACTCCGAGAAGTGGCTGGAAGCCATAAAGTCAGAAATTGACTCAATGTATTCCAACCAAGTCTGGACCTTGGTAGATCCACCAAAAGGTATAGTACCTATCGGGTGTAAGTGGATTTACAAAAGAAAGATAGGTTCGGATGGAAAGGTAGAGACCTATAAAGCAAGGCTGGTGGCGAAAGGCTATAGTCAACGCGAAGGCATTGACTATCAAGAGACCTTTTCGCCTGTGGCCATGCTTAAGTCCATTCGAACACTACTTGCCATTGCAGCATACCATGATTATGAGATCTGGCAGATGGATGTGAAAACTGCTTTCCTAAATGGATTTCTTGAGGAAGATATTTATATGGAGCAGCCTTTGGGTTTCACTTCTAGTGACGAAAGTCACAAAGTATGTAAGCTGCAAAGGTCCATATATGGGCTTAAGCAAGCATCTCGGACTTGGAATACTCGTTTTAATGACGTAATCAAATCGTTTGATTTTGTTAAGAATGAGGAGGAACCATGTGTTTATAAGAAAGTTAGTGGGAGTGCTATTTCATTCCTCGTATTGTACGTGGACGACATTCTCCTAATTGGAAATGATATTCCAATGCTGACTTCGGTTAAGATATGGTTATCTAAGAAATTCTCTATGAAAGACCTAGGGGAAGCATCCTATATTTTGGGGATTAAAGTCTATAGAGATAGACCTAAGAGGATGCTAGGCCTCTCACAGAAAATGTACATAGAGCAGGTGCTGAAGAAGTTCAGCATGGAAAACTCTAAGAGGGGACTTCTACCCCTTAGGCATGGAATTTATCTCTCCAAGAAAATGTGTCCCAATACATCTGAAGAGATTCAACGAATGAGCTAGATCCCTTATGCTTCAGCTATAGGGAGCCTCATGTATGCCATGCTATGTACACGACCTGATATTGCACTTGCTGTGAGTGTCACAAGCAGATATCAGTCCAATCCAGGTGAGGAGCACTGGACTGCTGTGAAAAACATACTCAAGTACTTAAGAAGGACTAAAGATATGTTTTTGATCTTTGGAGGAGGAGAACTGAAAGTACAAGTATATACTGATTCAGACTTCATGTCTGATGTTGACGATAGAAAGTCTACGTCAGGATACGTGTTCTTGTGCAATGGTGGTTCGGTGTGTTGGAAGAGTTCCAAACAACCAATCATCGCTGACTCTACTATGGAAGCAGAGTATATCGCCGCATCTGAGCCTGCAAAGGAGGCCTTTTGGTTCAAGAAATTTGTTACGGAACTAGGTGTGATGCCATCAGATGCCATTCCACTTTACTGTGACAACAATGGCGCCATAGCCCTAGCTAAGGAGCCAAGGTCTCATCAAAGGTCCAAGCATTTAGAGCGACGATTTTATATTATATGCGAATATCTCGAAAAGAAATTTATCGAGGTGCAGAGAGTAGACTCCACGGATAACGTGGCAGACCCACTGACTAAGCAGCTGAGCCAGCAGAAGACTGAAGCCCACCTTGAGAAGATGGGGCTTAGGTATATGGCTAATTGGCTTTAGTGCAAGTGGGAGATTGTTAGATGTATGCCCTAGAAGCCAACTTGGCCGACACATATATATTCTTTCTAGGATATAAATTTGTATTTGACATTTTACATTATGAATGTTATTGGGTTTTTATTTCCATTCGTGTTGTGTATGTGTCCATGAATTGTCCAAGGAGTTAATAAGATGATGATACGTATTCTCAAGAGTTGAGAATTTGAGACATGTATCATTAGTGATTAATTCCTAAATGCTCCCGATCGATGGATCATCACGGGGACAGTGATTGATCCGGTGAGATTGGTGCACAGTCGCTTCCCTTTTAGGGTAGACGAGTCTCGAGTTAACAGTGTGGGGACACTGGAGCGAATGTGCAGGTGGTTGTTGGAGAACAAGGGTACCGAGTGTGATCATCACGAGAAGTCACTTGGATGTCTACTCACTCGTCAGTGACTTACTCGATGTTGCAGTAGTGTGACTGGTCCTTTGACCTGCGGTGTCTCGGCTATTCACAATGGGGTTACTGTAGTTTGACTGTACATACACTTGGTCCCTAGCCATTTGGGTCCTTGTAGTGGGTGCATGTTGGCTACAGTAGGTTCGTTGTAGGAATAGGGTGTACACCTATACGGAATCTATCGCCCTTAGTAGAGAAGGGAGTTAGTCCTATGTGATTTATGAGACCGAGTTTAGAAGACCTTGGCCAAGGCGTAGTAAATAACGGAAAGGATTTCCGATATTAGAAACTCGAGTCGAATAAATTTGACATATGACAGACGATAGGGTTTGACGAGCAATTCCATGACCTTCGTCTAATTGGGACTCCGGATAGAAGGATTGTATCACACGTTAACTGCACCTAGAGGTTCAGTATTTCATTCTACTGGAATGCCACTACATGCTGCTAGGCGTCACTGGTGGATTGTGGGACTCACGAGAATTATCTGGATGATGATCGATAATTCTTATTGGGCTGAGTTTGAATAGTTCTAACCCACTGAAAAGAGTTTCAGTGATATTGTTAATAGTAATCACAATATATATATCACTACCAGATAGAATAGAACCTATGGGGTCACACACATAAGAGGTTATGACTGATCGGATAGTTGGATCGCGATTTTTGAATCGCCTGAGGACTTAATTATCAATATATTGATATATTGATAATTGGACTAATTTGTAATTGTTACAAATTAAGGATATTAAAGTGCAAATGTTACAAGAGAGGGCTTACTAATAGTTAGTAAGTTGTAAGAGGACTTAAGTGCTAATGTTGCATTAATGATTTGATTTGATCAAATTAGGATTGAGTTCAAATCGAATTAAATTAGGATTTAATCGATTGAACCAATTAGGGATAAGATAAACTTAAATCTAATTTTAATGTTTATCTTAATGTTTATCTTAATAATTATAAAAAGGATTATATCCTCTTTATACGTACGAGTTTTCTTTAAGAGAAAAAAAAAGGGAAAAAAAAACCCTAGTCGTCATCTTTCCTCGTCTTCCTCTTTTCTAAATATCCACATTAAAAGAAAGACGTTCTCTGCAAGGGAGCTAGCACCCCGGTGAGAATTTCGATCAAGTCGACAACCTCGTGTGGATACCCGTAGAGGCCGGACGCGTGTGCGGCTTCAAGAGAACCAAATTCCACGATCATCAAATTGCGGTGTAGATCTCCCCGCGCAAAGGTGAAGATGAGATCTTCCTCTTCCTTTTAATCTTAGATACATGAGGGATCCTGTTTTGCGTAATTGAGATCAGATCTCAATTTTTTTCATATTTGCCTATTTGATTTCTTTTTCCGCTGCGTTTATTTTTGCGCAAAATCTAACAGGAGGCACCCCTGGCATCTCCCTCGAGCCCCTGCCACTGCTACTTGCCTTCTTGTCTCACCAGAGCTTGACTTCTTACAAGCTCGGCCAACCTAAGCTCTTGGTAGAATTGTTTTGGCCGAAGTTGCTTCGGCAACTATTCTGGCGACCCTGCAACCCAAGCAAGGTGAGCCCTCAACTTCTCTGACTCTCCTAAGTTTGATGCTCACCCTAGATCTCAATATGATTGGCTGAGTAGAGAGATCTTGATACTTGGGCTTTTGGGTGACTTGTAGGTTGACCCTAGCACTTCCTTGGACTTCGTGCCACCCTCGGATAGCGAGCACAGATTTTTGTAAGTCGAGGCCTATCTGCTGATGCCTTTGGATCAATCCGAAAGTCTTCGAATTTAGGTAACAACCCAAAACACCTAAAAATACAAGTTATTATGCAATTTCTAGGTAAGCTAGGGACCTAGATGCAATTATGACCACATGGGCTGCCTCGGGCAGTGTGTGCATGATCTTTGAACTTTTCATTCGAGGTTCGATGGTTTCCGTTAAGCGAAATTTAGATTACGAGTTGTAAATCGGCAAAATCATCGATTTATCATCATTTCGATGCAAAATGAGTGATTTGAGTAATTTGGATGACCAGTTGTGGTTGCCATGAGTCCCTAGCTGTTCCCAATGCTGTCTTGGCTGGCCTAGTGACTTTCGTTGCGTGTTGGTGATTTTCGGAGTCAAAGTCGGCGTTTTCAGAAGTGGTTTTTGGTATTGATGGCACCGTTGGAGTCTATGTATGGACAAAGTTGATTGTTGCTGTCCGGACACCTGAAACTAAGTGTTCTGGGGTAGCAGGTAAAGTTTTATTAAGTTCGAAAGCCTGTATACACTAATCGGACCATTAGTGGTCAATTGGCGAATTTTCAAAAATTTCGACAAATTCTGAGACTTAAATAAAGTCCACTGTTTAGTCATTTTATACACTGTGAGTCAGTGGGATGGGTTTATGTGAGTCAGTTACTGATCTGTGATTTTGATTTAGGCCTGAGCAGTTAAGAGCCTATATGAGAGCTGAGCAACGAATTTCAGACCGCCTACACCGAGGTGGTACTCCGATTCGGTCATCAACATAGTATCACCTCACTGGGTACCGTACTCAGTCGGACCCCTTGTGATCTTGCTAGCCCTTGTCCTATGCTTTGAGTCATATTACCGTTCTTTTCAATACATCTAGCTGCTTATACATTGACTTATACCATGATGATTGGTCATTACTTAGCTATGCTTCAGTTCATATATTTCAGTATCTCCCTATACTTATACTGCATATTAGAGTAGGAGATCAGTTATTGTTATACAGCATGAGATGATTTCATAGTTGATTGGCTTCCTGTTTGGGAGTTTCCGGCTTAGTGTCGATTACCCGGTCTTTAGACTGCGAGCTTGAGCATCAGCATTATGATCGCCACAGCACCAGTTGTTCTTCCAGATACACCAGCAGACCGACCCCCAGGCGAGAACTACATCATTTATTGCGATGCTTCTCGAGTTGGTCTAGGGTATGTCCTGATGCAGAAGGACAAGGTCATTGCATACGTGTTATGACAGCTGAAGCCCTACAAGCAGAACTATCCCACACATGACCTAAAGCTCACGATAGTGGTATTTGCCCTCAAGATGTGGAAGCACTACTTCTACGACATCCATTGTGAGGTGTTCACAAATCACGAGGGCTTTAAGTATCTCTTTACCCAGAAAGAGTTGAACTGGAGGTAGCGGCGATGGCTCGAGCTCCTGAAAGACTATGACCTGATCATCCAGTACCACCCTGGTTGGGCGAACGTGGTGGCTGGCACGTTGAGCCGGAAGCATATTTTAGCTGAGCTCATGATGATTACCGAGCAGGTTCGTTTGGTGAAGGAGTTCCAGAGATTTGACTTGGAGATAGTCCCTGCGGGGATCGACTGCTCCACTTTTGGCGATGGTGGTACAACCTACCTTGCTGGATCGCATAAAGGAGGGACAGCAGTCGGATCCCTCTTTCTAGAGAATTTGAGAGAATATTACTCTGGGACAGACGGACGACTATCATCTACATACCGACGATTCTATCCGATTAAGGGGCCGTTGGTGCTTTTCGAAGAATGACGACCTGAGGAACGAGATTCTCACTGAGGCACACAAATCCTTGTACACAGTACATCCCGGTGGAGCAAAATTGTACAAGGATCTCAAGCAATAGTTCTGGTGTTCTGGGATGAAGGCTGATGTGACGAAGCATGTAGCTCAGTGCCCGGTGTGCCAACAGGTGAAAGTTGAGCATCAGCGACCGGCATGAAAGCTACAACCACTTCTAGTGCTAGTGTGGAAGTGGGAGCAGATCATTATGGATTTCGTCATAGGACTGCCTCGATCCCAGTGAGGCTATGATGCCATATAGGTCATAGTAGTTCGACTCACCAAGTCGGCCTACTTTTTATCGATACACACGACATGGTTCAGAGATCGACTCGTGCAGCTCTACATCGACGAGATCGTCCGGCTTCATGGAGTGCCGGTGTCGATCGTCTTGAACCGGGACACTCAATTTGTGTCTCAGTTCTGGAAGAACCTGCAGCAATCAATGGGCACCAATATGAATTTCAACACTACTTTCCGTCCCTAGAGTAATGGCCAGTCTGAGCGAGTCATTCAAACTTTGGAGGATATGTTGCGTGCTTGCGTCCTGGGCTATGGAGATGGTTGGTATAGATACCTGCCATTGGTGGAGTTCACCTATAACAACAGTTATTAGGCGAGTATTGGGATGGCGCCTTACGAGGCATTATATGGGCGTCGATGTCGGTCTCCGATCTGCTGGGACGACGTTGGTGAATGCCAGATTATCGAGCCGAACTTGGTTGAAGATGCAAGGGTGTTCAAAAGAAAGAAGTCTTCTCATGTTGTAGAATACGAGATAAGGGTAAGAGAGATTCAGGAAAATGGCTCGGGTTGAAGCTACTCTGTGTAGAAGAGAAGTCATGTGTAATTATTCTCTTGGTTAATGAATCTTATTTCACTCGCATTTCTGTTTTGATTTTTTCTCCTTTATGGTTGTGTTATTTCTAGTTTTTGTTGAGAAGACGGATTTACGGTAAAAACCCGATTTTATGCTTCTGTTGCAGAAGCCCAACAACCGGTATCAACTAAAGTATCAGATCAGCAGTAGTCGATACCGGAGCGGGTTGAGAATTTACAAAATTTGGTACCGAGGCGAGTACCAGATCCATACATTTTCGTTCTAACTGTGCTCCCATTAAAAAGATACAAGTTTTCGCGCTTGTTCACATTGCACACGACCTTTAGAACTAAGCTTCATTTCTCTTTTGTATTAATCCATTTAGAACTAAGCTTCATAATAGTGTAAAGAGCACTAGTAATCCTAAGTAGAGTCCACTAGATATTGGCTCACTTAAAGGCTCATACTTCAAACCAAATTTTTTGATCACTCACGAGGTTTATAGTACAGATAAATTTTGTAATTTTTTTTTTTTAATTTTTCACTTTTGGTTTTTCTCTATATTATCTTCTCTCAATTATTATACCCTCCATAAGTAATCCTAATAACATATAGGATTATTAAACTTTTCCCTTATTTGCTAATCACCACGTTGAATAAGGACTTTCTCCTCCATATATATATATATATATATATATATATATATATATATATATATATATATATATATATATATATATATATATCGTTATTTTACATACCTTTTTTAGGTTTCTATTTTTCCAAAAAAAGTACATATAATATATTTGAGCATTTTTATTGGCTTAATCACTTCTGTTTTGGACATTCTTACATAAATAATGTTATGTTATCTATATTTGATATTGATTACTACTTCAATGCATCGCACGGGCACAAAACTAGTATTACGTGCATACGTAACATCAGTAAAAACTGCACCAATTCATGGGCAATCAAGAACTTAATTAAAGGAAAGTAGAGTACTGCTCTTAACTCATGATAAATTAAAGGCCACAAATCACATATATAAATATATATATTTTCATATAATGCTCCAAATTAAAGACCCATCAATGTGAGCAAACTGCATGCAAGTGCTTGCACGAGACTCTCACTTGTGGCAGACCTTTGCGGTCGGCATGGTAACGCAGACGGGGGCGTAGAACTTCTTCGCCTCAGGGGTCCCGCGCTTGGGCTCCGCACCTGCGGTCGCAATCCCTTGCCCGAGGGCGCAAACTGCGGCCGCTGCCGCGGCGAGCACGGCGGCACGGCGGCCCCCGCTCCCTCCGTCGACTACAACACGGGCGTCGGGCACGGGGCTGCTCGCAGTTTCTTGGGATTGTGGTTTCGCAGCTGCGACCGTGACCGACATTCTGCTGCGGCGGCGGCTCATCGACGGCAGGTCGGCGATCCTGCTGCCGGCTACGAAGGACGCCGTCGCTGTGAGCGATGCCATTTTCTCTCTCTAGATTTTTTTTTGTTAATTATTTTTCTTTTTTTTCTTTTTTTTTTTTTTCTGTACTTCTTGTTATGTTGTAATTTCAAGCTTGGCTTGATTATGAACTACTGCAGGCCCAAAAACTTGCGAGTGGAGGATGCGGTTGTGAGAGTGCCGTTTGATATCTTATCCTCGGGAGGTTTTGTGGCCAATGGTTGGCCTCCACGTGGCAGTTTATTTTATCACGGGTGAGAATGTATGGTTTCCGAGATGGATAGGGTTGGGAAGTAGAAGGGACGTAATCTCGGTGTGCCACGTGGACAAAAAATAGTGGAGGATAGCTGGGAAATACCTAGCTTTGAGATATAGTTTCCTGGACCCGGTCCACCATCTCATCCACGCACCAATATTTTCATAGTTTTGTGCATCATTTGGCTGATACCGGAGAAGAGTTTGGCTCAGATTACAAATGGATCAACATATATACTGATTCCTTCTAATTTTTGCCACATATCAATATTTTCTTCACTATTTTCTTCATGATTTAATATTACCTTAATTAATTACTCCATGTATATTTTTTATTTTTGAAATTTTTTTTTATTTTTTTCTTTTTTTTTTCTTATTTATCGTCTCTATCTTTTCTCATCCGACATCCCCTCATCTTCTCCCCACTCTCTTTAATTTCTCACCCGACATCCCCTCATCTTCTCCCCCACTCTCTCTTTCTCAAACCCCACTTTTATCTCTCTCACATCCACATATCATCTTTATCACGTTTTCGAAGTTTAATCTCTTATGGGAGTTGATAAATTCGAATTCTTGAGGTATAGGCGGTGGCGTCGGCGACTACCACGGTAACAGAGGTCACGACCATCAGCACCGGGAGTGGGGAGGCCGCGGAGGGCGGATTCAGGCAAAACCGTGGAGGGGATCGTGCGCACGGCGGTGTTTTGGTATTTTGCCTTAAAATTTTTCACCTCCAAGATCTCTCCTAATTTTTGGTGCTCTTCTCCAACCTCTTCTAAAATGGCAAAATCCTGATGAGTGCTCCAAATTCGTCGTATCATGATTTCATTCCATAATTTGATATTGGATTAATCTATATCGAAATCTTAGAACAATTTATTTATATTATTGTGATAGAATGAGTATAAGTTTAGTTATAATAATATCTGTCGGCTGCATCGCGCGGGTCACTACACTAGTAATATATTAAAGGATGAGTTCATTGCAACTCATAAATAAAAAAAGCAATAGCATAATTTAAATGATGGCGTAAATGACGAAAGAGATTCTAATCACAATTCAAATAAAATAATAAGAGTCTGAAATTTTGAGTCTTTATTAGTTATTAATTTATTAGCATGCTTTTCATCTAAGCTTGTACTCAGTATTAAATATCTAGAAGCTGTAGCAAAGCTTGTCTATATCAAGCTCGTAGCTTGAATTCAACTCCATCAAGCTCGTCTATATATATTTTGTTTGCAACTGGGGAAGAAGGTGAAATATCACTATAACAAAATTATGATATAGCAATACTTTTAAGTATTTTTTTTTAAATTTTAAAAAAAATATTGCTGACAAAAATACCAATATTTATTATTAGTATCGCTATATATGCCGTTGTTAGGATGTATAGATATATTATTATAATGTGTTCTAAAAATATATTGCTGTAATCTAATTTTGAATATAAGTGAAATATAGATATGACATTTATACAAAAATATCACAACAATATATCGCTATATATAATTTAATTTTCTTGTAGTGTGTCAACTCGATTTTGCGTTTAAACCAAGCTCGAGCCAGGATCAGCTCCCTTGAGCTTGGCTAGAGGGTGAAACAAAAACAAAAAAAATCAAAAAAAAAAACCCTTCCATGCACTACACTTAAAGGGCATTGCTCAACAAAAAAAAAAAAAAAAAAAAAAAAGAACCGACCCCTGAACAAATAAATTGTTATATGCTCATTTCCCTGGGATTTTGGGCCCAAAGAAAAAAAAAAAAAAAAAAAAATCTTGCCACAATTAGGCCTGACAAAATATATACCCATCCTTGAAGATCATTTTTTCTATTTTGATTTCTTTCCAACAATAAGTTTTGAAAGGTATGTAAAAGGTGATTCCCTATACCAAAACTTCTTCTTCTTTTTTTTTTTTTTTTTTTCTGTTGAAAGAAAGATACAAGAAGGACAAAAATAAAGGAGAAAAAAATCTACAATGAATTAAGCATAAGCCTAGTTTCGACATTTTCAAACAACGTGTTATCTAGATGTTTGTATCAAAAGTTTGCAAAGATGATATGACAAAATGAATCTGATGAGTAGCTTCTTTTCTTGGTTGAAGAGATTTTTCTTGGACAAAATGCTCTTCTTCTGAAATGAACTCTAAATCTGTCTTACATATTTTACCTAGTATGATGGGACCTTCTTTTCACTACTTGTGTTATCCCTTTTTTTTTAAAAAAAAAAACTTAAAATCTAAAAGAGACTAGTAAAATACAAAAGATAAGGCTAGTAGAGATTACAATCTCTTTGAATTGTAGACTTAGCATTTCTCCTCATCAAATATGAAGGTGAAAATGTATATATGGAGAACCCCTAAACTACACATGATTGTGGCATAGTCCCCTCAACTTTATTTTTTTAGTTGGTACTTTTCTAACTTCTAAGTTTTATTTGAGTTTTTATAGATAATTTAGTCATTTTTTTTTTAAAAAAAAAGTTTTATAAGTAAATTAGCTATTACCAGTTAATTAGTACAGTTTTAAATTTGATATAATTATCAATTTATTTGGTAAAATTTCTATATATTTGCCTAAAATCATTCAATTCTATAAAATCAAAAGTTGAGGAGTCTCAATAAACAAAAAAAAGTTCAAGAGGTTATTTTAGAGTGTTCTATTCTTGGGGGCGCTCTTCATGAATTTTGGCTTAACATAATGTTAGAAATAGTAATCTAAAATTTAGTTAGGGATAGAGTTTGTCTAAATTATATATTCATTATATTTAAAAGTTTATATAGTTATAGCAAAATTTGTAATTATTCAAATTAAAAATATTATTTGTCATATGTTATGAATTGATAGCTATATATAGCTAGGCGTGAGATAATTAGATGTACCGGCCATAGTAGATATGGCAGCATAAGGTCAAAAATGTCGTCGCGGGTATAATTTAATACTTTTTACTAAAAAAAGAATTAGTTTAGTTATCTTTCTTCTCTAATGTCTCTTCTTCATATATTTTATTTAGAATTTTAGACGCTGGATTATATAATCGATATCAGCGTGAATACTGGTTTCAACAATTGATATCAAAGGCGAAAAGTACCGAACTAATTCTAAGCAAGACGATAACAGATTTAGAAAGAATATATAACTAGTGTACTAGATAGCTACATCAAAATCAAGCAACTCGTAGCAGATCGATAAAGATGACGTTAGGTAAAACCAAAGTAAAGGTCGAAGCAGATCGATAAAGATGACGTTAGGTAAAACCGAAGTAAAGGAATAGTTTAAAAAAAGTTGGCCTCCGCACAACACAGAAGGTGATTGTGACGCTGGACGAAAAGAGAGCGAGAAAAACTCGTGAATTGTAATGACTCGGCCCACTAGCAATAATAACTCGTTTGACCCAAATCACAGCCAAAAATACTTAAACTCAATTATTATTAATAGTGTTCATTATCTCTTATATATTCAATTATAATTTCATTCCCATCCAATGTGAGACTATTGGGGTGTCACATGAATAGATCAAAAAGACTTATCCATATAGCCAATAGAGCTAAGCAAGCAAGCCGAGGTAAAAATTAATAATAATAAATAATTTGGCGAGATTTCGATAAAATAAGAACGTCATTCAAACGGGATGGTACAAGTTTAAAACTTAATTTTTAATTTTTCTAGTTTCGTTTTGAATTTAAATTAGTTTATTCAATATAGTTTACTGATGTTAGATGGAACAAACTTTAATCGATAAAAAATTATCATTCAATGTTTCCTTAAATTTCAAGATTTGTAGGATGTGGCGGAAAATAAAAATTAAAAAAAAAGAATTTGATAAAGATAAATTTGATGAAAGAAATATATAAGTTCTATTATATATTTTTCAAGTGGTGGATGTCATGCCCCGGGGTAAACCAAAATCCGGACTCGTCAACAAATTCGCCGTATACACGGAAAGATTCGTGCACACGAAGCGTCAAAACCTACTCAAGTATAAAGAACCATACAGTAGAGAAAAACAGAGTTAAAACTAAAAATAGCCATCAGATTGAACTATACTATAAAACTCAAAATACAAAATCCATTTCCCAAGAATATAAATACAAATAGCTAGCGAAAGGCCAGACCCAAGAGTATAGTAGTTTGAAAAAGAAATAAAAGCAACATCGGATCCACTGCTATAGTCCACAAGATCAAGAAGGAGATATATCTAGCCCGTGTTCCCCTTACCTCGGTCCGCAGTCGCCGCAACAGCCGTGGAAAACTTGCAAAAAGTGGGTCAACAGAAGGTATGAGAATTACTAATTAAAAATCAGTAGTTCTCAGTGGGTACGTCATCGATAACTTCGACCTACCTACTAAGTTTATCAGAGGCAAAAAGGAGAAAGTAGTAAGAACAAGAAAAAAATTGCTGAAATATAATCTATCACTACTATGTCTCTAACATGCATGAATGAACTATATAATAATAATGCATGTATCAACTACAAATACCGCCAAGAGTTACCCAATCAACCCGCTGGTACGAGGTACAATCCCGCCTGCACTAGTATCACATCTGATCATACTAATAATCCATGAATTGCTGACGTGGAATCATACCCAAAATAAATCTAGCCGTCTAACTCCGGAGTGGCACTTGAGGGAAGCAGCTCGCTCGAGAAATAGTAATCAGGTCAAGTATGTAGCAGGTTAAAGTCAAACTCATTGCCAAAATGGATGACCCTAACCACCATGATAGAATTTCGGTTGCAAACTGATGCATAACTAACCACTCATTCCAGTCGTCCAAAGTTCAGGGCTACCGAATATCTCAAAAGCCCAACAATCCAATACTATCCCACCCAACTTGAGAATAACTATACGATCACTAACCCATACTCAAAACCCCAAGCATACATGAACCACAAGGTACGAAAAGAAAAGATTTTCTCCTAGGTTCAAATCCAAATAGATATTGCAATAAAAGAAATATCCTACCTAAATAGCTATACAATTCACGCATTGTTTCAAACAAGATATACCTCAAATGGATGGCTCAAACTTAATTCCTAGGCTCCTCTTTATCCTAGAAACACTTAAAAACCTCCAAATTATAGCCACCCAGTCTCAATCAAAAGAAAAAGTCCAAGTGTCTCAATATTGTCCAGAATACTGTAAAATTTCATGAAGTTGAGTTTGGGATAGGGGTAAGGGAGGGGGGGGGGGAACAATCCAGCGAACTGACAAGGTAAATCAAATAAAAAAGATGCTCACCATACCTCTAAGAAGGTCCCCAAGTTCCTAATCCGTCGTAAAAACTCAATGAATGCCACGAAATTACATTTATAGGTGAACAATTACTAAAAAACACAAAAAAATTCAGGATGTAAATTTTTGGCCTGTTGAGCCTAAGAAAATTAATCCATATTTCACCTAAATCAAACCTTCCAATTAGTTGAAATAAGGTCTTGTAGAAATTGAGAATTTTTAAAGTTTAATTTGGTTAAATTGAATAGTTTGAATTTTTGCATAGTAACTTAAGTGAATAGTAAGCTGACTTTTTTTGGATCGCTTCTAAGAACGTGCCTAATCTGGCCGATCTGAACCCGAACCTAGTGATGTCAATACTCGATTTGATCGGCCTCATCAAGATGAGCATGATAGCGCGATCCGATTTTAATTTCGTTGAGCCTAGGGCCTCAAAAAGCGTGCCAGACTATGTTAGTTCTTCATGTGGATGATTACGTGAGTTCGCAAGACCTAATTTTGACGAACCAAAATCGCTACCTGACAGGTTTCGACGAGCCAGACATCATGGTGTCATTCGTTTTTATGTTCGACGACCCGATTGCCTCGAAATGCATGAAATACTAAAAATTTTAGTGTTTTTTTTTGCATAAGTGCTAATATTTTATGTGTGGTTTTGGACGGCTTTGTTTGTGGAGGGACCTTACAGCACTTCTCACCTTCAGTTTTGGGTTTAGCTATAATTATCCTTGGTTTGGGGTTTTAATAGCATTTTGTGCTATTGGGTTAGTGGATCTTCTAGGTTCCCAACTACCCACGAATTCAAACTCCCTCAGCCTGTGCAACCACCCTCTCCATGTCCTCCTCACCTTCCTATTCTTCCTCCCTGAGCCAACAACATTTGACCTTGGGAGGAGAAGCCTTCTTTGTGAGCTCGAACTGAGAAGGGAGGAGAAGCTCTGACCCTTGGACTCTTTGCACCCTAGCCATCTGAGACGCTCTCCCATCTCTTGGGACTAACCCTGTGGAGTCTGGTCACCGGACTCCCCCACGTTGCGCCGGAGAGGGAACCTCTTCTTCTTCTTCTCTTTTCTGACCGAGGTAACCCCAACTCCTTTTCTTGTTTTGCTTGCTTCAAGACACATCGCAGTGTTTCCCTAACATCTAGGGCATCACCCTGGTATAGCCACGCGACCTGAAGATCTCTGGTTATTGGGCAGAGGCTTTGAAGCCGCCGGAACCCTAATCTGGCCGGAGCTTCATGCGTGCTGTCTACGGTGGGTTTGCGGGTGATCAAGATTGCTGGGCTTCCTCTGTAGATCCCTAGGAGGCCACCCATGAAATTTGGAGACCTTTGGTTTAGTGTGGAGACCGCAAATTGGAGCTTTAGTTTTCTTACTTTTACCTTGGGTCAAGCCTCGCCGTTGGCCGTCGCCGTCGCTCCCCGACCCCGGCCAACCCTCTGGTGAGTTTTCCCTCACCTCGACAGTCCCTCCAGTGCCCTTGCATGAGCCCGTTAACCACGGTTTAAAATTGTAAAGTACCGGATTTTCGGCACATAAATAAATGTAAATAAAGGTGGTATGAAATACTATTGTTATGAAAGTTAGGGGAGTAAAGAATATGTGGAAGCGAGTTGGGCCCAAATCGGGATAAAATATGGAGATCTGGAATTTTATTGGAGAAAGGGGGCCCAGATTTTTAGCGAAAAATTCACAGTGTCGGAAAATTCCGAAAAAAATTACGGGAGCCCCGTAAATATGTTTTAAGACCACAGAAAAAGTTTCGCGTTGATCGGAGGCCGGATAGTGGGAACGGGATCCGCCAACAGTGTCGAAAAATTTTGAGAAAATTACGGGAGCTGTGTAATTATGTTTTAAGGTCACGGTAAAAATTTCGTGTTGATCGGATACCCGGATTGCGAGAACGGGGTTCGCCAATGATTTTAGATACAGCGAGGCTTTTGGTGGCCCAAAAATGGTCCAAAGTGAAAATTTAAATTTTTCTGTGATAAATTTAGTTGAAACGAACACGTCTGTCAAATTTGGACGGAAACGGACGAAAAATGGACAGAAAACGGGACAAAAACGAATTTCCAAGGCGCGCGGTGCGCTGCTCAATGCGCACAGCTGGCGCGCATCAAGTGCGCGGGTCAAAGGGGGCCGCCACATGGCAGGCCCCCATTGGGCCCGTACGGGCAGGGACGTGCGCCCGCAGGTGGGCGCGCGTGCTTGGGCCGGGTGCACCCGACTGGGTGCTGTGGACCGGCGGGTGCACCGTGGACCGGTGCACCGTGGACCACCTTCCTCCCTCCTTTCTCTTTTCTTCTTCTTCTTTCTCCCCGCACCCCATTTTTCTCCTCTTTTCCTTTCTTCTCCAACCGAGCGAGAGGGAGAGTGAGGGAGGAGATTGTGGGTGATGCGGTGTTGCGTCGTGAGCCTCGTAGAGCCTGCGAGATTTTCGATGGGAGCGTTTTGGCGGCGGCGGCGCGGTCGGGTAAGTTCCACGCTTTATTTTTACGGTATTTTTGGCACAGTTTTGAAACGTCATTTTGGACATTACGTTTGATCCCATACCGTTGTGCGTGCTAGGGACTGAGTTTACTGTGCCGTTTTACTGCGCAGACTGTCGCGAGCATTTTTGGCGCGCCTCGTTTTGCATGCAAGTTATCAAAAAAAAATATATACACCGTTTTGCGTGCCAACCCGAGCTACGTGCTCCGTTTTACGCGCAGATTGAGTTGTTGTGCACCGTTTTGCGTGCAGCCTATAATAGTATATATTGTTTTTCGTGCAGAGATAGAAAAATGTGCACCGTTTTGCGTGCAACTTTACAGTTAAACATACACCGTTTTGCGTGCAGATCGTTTTATCGCGCACCGTTTTGCGTGCAGTCTCTAATATTATACATCATTTTTCGTGCAGGGATAGAAAAATATGCACCATTTTGCGTGCAGCCTTACAGTTAAACGTGCACCGTTTTGTGTGCAGATCTTTTTATCGCGCACCGTTTTGCGTGCAGTCTCTAAAATTATACATCATTTTTCGTGCAGGGGTAGAAAAATGTGCACCATTTTGCGTGCAACTTTACAGTTAAACATGCACCGTTTTGCGTGCAGATCATTTTGTCGCGCACCGTTTTGCGTGCAGTTTTTAATATTATACATTATTTTTCGTGCAGGGATAGAAAAATATGCACCTTTTTGCGTGCAACTTTACAGTTAAACGTGCACCGTTTTGCGTGCAGATCGTTTATCGCGCACGTTTTGCGTGAGTCTCTAATATTATACATCGCTTTTCGTGCAGGGATAGAAAAATGTGCATCGTTTTGCGTGCAACTTTTCTGTTAAACGTGCACCGTTTTGCGTGCAGATCGTTTTATCGCGCACCGTTTTGCGTGCAGTTTTTAATATTATACATTATTTTTCGTGCAGGGATAGAAAAATGTGCACCGTTTTGCGTGCAACTTTACAGTTAAGTGTGCACCGTTTTGCGTGCAGATCGTTTTATCGCGCACCGTTTGCGTGCAGTCTCTAATATTATACATCATTTTTCGTGCAGGGATAGAAAAATGTGCACCGTTTTGCGTGCAACCCTACAGTTAAGCGTGCACCGTTTTGCGTGCAGATTTGAGGTACGTGCACCGTTTTGCGTGCAGGTTGAATTAACGCGCACCGTTTTGCGTGCAGGTTGAAATGGCGCACACCGTTTTGCGTGCGAGTTTTTAATGACGTGCATCGTTTTGCGTGCAGGTTTGGAGGACGTGCACCGTTTTGCGTGCAGACTCGAGGGAGGTGCATCGTTTTGCGTGCAAGCTCGAGGGAACAAGTGGAATCGCGCGGAGACCAATTGCAAGTGTCTACAAGCAATTGGGTACACTACAAGGTGGGGAATTCTGCCGAAATTGGGTGACCTCTCCCCTTGCTCCTTTGCTTTTCGATTCGAAGCATGATAGTAGCCTGTTAGAGGCGTTAGGTAATTATGAATAAGATTGCATGTTTAGAGGAACACAGATGAAAAGAGCAACTGTTGGTTGCCAATAACAGATGATATATGTGCATGTGTAGAGAAATTTAGAGGAAAAGTGATATTTATGATTTATCCACAATAGGGGATAAATTTGTATGTGTAGATGGACACAGATGATAAATGCAACTGTCAGTTGCCAAAAGGAGATAATTCATTTTCATGTGCAAAAAGGACTTAGAGGATAAATATTATTTTTATGATGGATATGAAAATAATTGCATGCGTAGAAATGAGTAATTACTTGATGACTGTAATCATGTTAGGGTACAACCCTCGGAATCATGTGATATAAGGGAACAGAACTTGTTGGTAGTAAGACTAGGAGAAAACCTAGTTTAGGGGTTTGACGAGTGACATCAACTTAGGAGTTATCCTAGGAAGGATGAGTGGCATGGTCTTAGGTGATAACCTAAGGACACTGGATAGAGTGATCAACATAGAGTCAGAAAACTCTAGGGTGTATATCACATGGAACTTAGGTAAAGGTAACCTAAGGTGAACTAGTGAACAAGATAGAGTCAAGGAACTCTAGGATGAGTATCACATGGAACTTAGGTAAAGGTAACCTAAGGTGAACTAGTGAACAAGATAGAGTCAAGGAACTCTAGGATGAGTATCACATGGAACTTAGGTAAAGGTAACCTAAGGTGAACTAGTGAACAAGATAGGTCAAGGAACTCTAGGAGAGTATCACATGGAACATAGGTAAAGGAAACCTAGATGGTCTAGAGGAGTTTCAACTCACAGACAGGAAATTAGAGTCAGAGTAACTCTAAGATAAAGTGGAACAGGAAAAAGAGTTAAGTTAACTCAAGGATTCAATAAGGAATCAGGAAAGGAAAAATGGATCAAGTGTAGAGACATGAAAGGAAGAACAAAAAAAATTAGAGTCAGTGTAACTCTAAGTTAAAAGTGAAGTCGGAGAATAGGGTTAAGTTAACTCTAGGATTCAGTGAGGAATCAGAAAAGTGGGATGAGATCCCAAGGTTAAAGAATTAATAAATATAACCCTAGAAAGTCATAGGGTGTCTGGGCAAATGGATAATAACTTTAACTTCAATTTGAGTTAAAGAAATAAAGGTGAAATGTTTAAGAGTCCAGGAGACTCTCTAGTTATCCTTATGGCAAGACCTAGGATAAGAGGAAAAATTGTTGCAAAAAGGCAAAGATTAAAAGCAAGCTAAAAGTGGCTAAAAGCATAAAGAAAATGTAAATGGCGCCTTCGAATTTGAGACTCGTCAAGTGGAGCAGGACTCCCTGGGCAGTGACCCGTCGGACGAGGTACTTTCGAAGGGCTAAAAGTGAAAGCAAGGAGCTAAATGCTCAAAGAAAGAGAAAGTGATTTGCCAGTGGCAAAAAGGGAGCTATAAGCTCGAATAAGAAAGGAAAGCAAGTGTTCAAAGGCAAAGAGGCTAAGAACTAAAGTAAAAAGAAAAGAAAGAAAATATAAAGATAAAACGGGCGGACCTACGGTGAAGCCAGCCATGTTGGAGGTACGGGCAGTATCCCTCTCCCGGGTAGAGACCCGTTCGGGACGCTTCTTCCGTAGGACGGGGTAACACTTGCGGGTGTTATCGGCAACCTTAGAAATCTTATCTTATGGTAGCAGGACTACCGGGCTGGGGCCCGTTGGATAAGAATTTCTGAGGGTTAACTTGAACTAAAGCACCAGAATCTAAAGAATAAAGAAAAATAGAGTGGCCAAGGTGGCCGGGTTAGTTGGACCCTGTATACAGCGGCATAGTGGCCGAGTTGGTGCTTGCAGCCTAGTGTGGCTAGACAGAGTAGTGCTGGGTTGATGAGTATATACAGATAGTGATGTATATTTATATAGCTGCATTTGATATTGAGGATTTTAGTTTCCTAGCACTATTATTATTGCTTCCATTGGACCAAGTGGTGTAGGACACTTTCTCTCGGTGGTTGAACCCACTGGGAACTCAGCTCGAAGTTCTCACACCCCTTGGGTGACTCCCCCCACAGGTTCGGGAATGGATGCAGCGGTCGAGACGGTTCAGATGCAGACGGCGAGGCATACGACAGGGGCAAGGGCCCAGCAGCATAGTGACCTAGAGGGTCTAGCAGAGGTATCCCATTTATGTATTTCTTGAGTGAACCTTGTATGGTGAGGAATTTATGTAAAGGAAATGTAATAATTTTATTTGCAAGTTCAGAAATGTAAAGTGTAATAAGTTTAATTTATGGTTCACTCTTGTATGCTTTCATTTCCGCATTAACTGTTGTTATGAATGAAAGTTTTAAATTTATAGTGATTTTTAGTACTCTGATATTGAGCTTCCGCATACACTTGTTGTGTTATTATGGATGTTACCGTTCCTTTCGGGTAGAAACAGGTCTTACTCGATTGGCGGGTCTGTTGGCGTGCCCGAACCGTACAAATTGGCGGATTCGGGGCGTGACAAAAATTCTGCCATTAATGCTCTGAGGTTGGCCGCAAGCTTGGACTCCGACCAACCATTGTTTCCCGATGCCGGCATTGGATTCGGTGGGGCTTCTGACACCCCATGGGGTCTCCTTTGGCTGCTGCTTGCCCGTTGGTGGAACTCCCTGCAAGCTCGGTCAACTTGAGCCTTGGTGCAACTTGGTTGGGCCAAGGTTGCTCCGGCGGTGTCTTCGGCCACTCCACGGTCTTGAGTAAGTGAGCCTCGACCCCTCTTTGACCTCAGGAGCATGATACTCATTCCTTTTTTGGTTGGTTTGGCCGCAGTGAGGAGCTAGCTTTTGGGGGGCTCTAGCCTGGGTACTTGTGTCTGAGGTTGATACACCGGCCATTCCGGCGACTTTCCGATCACTCCAAGGTGAGCCCTTGTATCTCTCAACCCTTCTAAACATTATGCTCACTTTCGTTTTTGGATTGGCCGAGTATATGTTGTCTCTTGCCATCTTGGTTGATTTGCATGCTTTAATATTGACCCCTAGCTACTCTTGGGCTTCATGCCATGTTCTGACAACGAGCATGGATTTTATTAAGTTGAGGCCTTTACACTATAACCCTCAGATTTATCTGAAAGCCCTAATCTTTGCTTTTAAGCCATAATCAACATTAGCTGAGAGTTTTTATGCAAATTGTGGGAATCTTAGGGACCTAATTGCAATTGTGACAGCGTGGGCTGTCTTGGGCAGCATGTAGATATTTTTTGAACTTTTCGTTCAAAATCTAAAGGCTTCCGTTGATCGAAAATTGGTTAACGACTCGTAAACCGATAAAATCGTCGGTTACCAACAACTTGACGCTAATCGCGTAATTCGAGAAGTTGAGTTGACTTTTGGCGAGTCCCTAGTGTCCTTGACTATTTCTGGCACTATCCTGGCTGGTCTAGTGGGTTTGGTTTGTGTCTGAGAATCCCAGAGTCAAAAGCGACAGTTTCGATATCAGACTTCAGTGTTTATGACACTTTTTAGACTTAGGATATTACCTGGTGATAGAGGGTTGCATAGATATCTTAAGTGAAGCGTTTTGGGGCAGCACGCCAAGTTTCATTTATTTTGGAGCCTGTAGGCTCTGATCGGATCATTATTTATCGATCAACGGATTACCGAAATTCTGGCGAATCCAACGGATTATCGAAATTCTGGCGGATCCCGAGACCTTGACTTACTTTAGTGATCTAAGTGTCTTTACACTGTGTTGTCTGTGGGTTTGGTATGAGTGAGTCATTTACTGATATATGGTTATGGTTCAGGCTCAAGTATTCAGGAGCCACCTCGCCAGTCGAGCAGCGGATATCAGGAGTCGCCTCGCCAGTTGAGCAGCAGATATCAGGATCGTCTAGGTTGAGGTGGGTACTCTGATCCGGGTATCGGTATAGTGTAACCTTGGGTATCATGATTGATTGGTCCCATTGGTTGCCTTGCTAACCCTACTTGATGTTATTTAATGCTTTGATATATATATATATATATATATATATATATATATATTATATATATATAATATATATATATATATATATATATATATATATATTATATATATATATATATATATATATCTGTACTCAATGTAGTTGACAGTCTTGGTATAGTAGGGTCCCTATTGGTTCATATGTATATTTATGCCATGCATGTAGTTGACAGTCTTGGTATAGTAGGGTCCGTATTGGTTCATATGTATATTTATGCCATGCTCAGTGTTTTATACACTCTTAGACTCTGTTGCTATATATCACCTACTGCTAGACTATGCTTACCAGTATTTACAGTTTCACATTGCATGATAGAGTAGATGGATATCTTGTTATCACGACATATTTGTTGATATACTGACATACTTGATCCCGATTGGGAGTTCTCGGCTGTTCATCGTATTCCGGTCTTTTGACCGCAAGCTTGAGCATCTACATTGAGATCACCATGCACCAGTTGGACATCTTCACGTATACCCGTGGGCTGATCCCTTATAGTGGTGTTCTTTACCGGTAGAGTGGTCGTTGCGACCCGTGAGCCCGTTTTATATGGCTGCACTTGTGGGACCGAGCGATATCGAGCCCTTGCTATACTCAGCAGATCGGGTGATACTGAGCCCCTTGATAGTCAACAGGTGTGGGATTCATGTCAGATTTGGTTTGGCACTAGCCTAAGGTCTCAGTGATCAACAGTGGCATATAATTAGGTATATCTGATTACTGTTTATTGTTATGATGATGTATGATTATAGTTGATAGTTATTTCTTTTCTGTTATTACAGTAGACATAT
>CM054947.1:4663501-4740696 GCA_029168755.2 Tillandsia fasciculata | reverse complement strand
CCACCTACAAATTATACCCAATTAGCCTACAATTTTATGCACCAGTATAATTTCATAATATTATACTCTAGACATGAAAGGCGGTCTAGTCACTTCGGTTCAGCATAACCCATCTCAAGGCGCCCCCGATTACTTGTAAACACTTGCAATCGAGTTCCCGCGACCAAATGCTCTTTTTTTAACTCGCACTGTAGTGAATTGGGGCTCAAGTGATCAGCCGAGTGGGATCAGTCGAGATCCATGTGGATGAGTTCAGCCGAGAGCCGGCTAGTGTGGGTTCGGACCCTGGAGTTTGATGCTGAGATAAACGGCTGAGTAGTACTGAAGCTCCGACGGCCAAGTGGAGATGCGGCTTCGACTACCGAGAGCGAATTTGTTTTCGGGTCATGGATTCGACTGTTAAGATGTTAAAGCGAGTGATTCGATCGAAATATCCCGCCGAGGCATTCAGCTGAACGCAGACTAGTAGAGCTTTATTTTGGTGTTTTATTTGGGTTTTGAGTGGTTTCCTCCCAATCAGTTGATCTAAGCTTTAGGTTGTGATTTTTTTTTCTCTTCTTTGGTGATGTGAAGAAGATATGGAGTTTTGGAGGAATAGACTGTGGTGTGGTCGAACCGACAGCAAAGAATCGTGTTTGAGTTGAGCTGAGCAGGGAGCACCGTTCTCTGGTAGACTTGGTGGTGCTGACTGTTGAGCTGAGTGAGAGCCTGACCAAAGAGCCGAAACTGAGACTGTGGATCTGTGTTGCATCGACTTCTTGCCATGGTTGGATTAGCATCCCATGTGGGTTAGTGTCGACCAAAGATGATAAGCTCCCTTCTATGTCTAGTTTTTTTAGTATGTACCTTGCTTGATAGTTTTTATGAGATATCATATAGATTGTATGATATGAGCGTAGAGAATATTCCACTGACATACTAGTATATGATAGAGAATCTAAACACTGCATGATTTTGACCTACACTGTTCGATCGACTAAGTTGTCTTCACTCATATTTATTGTTAATAGTTGTTTCTGCATTCGGGATTGTGTGGGACCCAGTTGTGCTCGTGCTGAGGAGTCGAGTCGGGATGGTTAGTGGCAATTGGTTGACATAGTTGTGCTCATGCTGGGGAGCCAAGTCGAGTTGTGTGGGGCCATCGGCTGTTTGAGTGGCATGGCTAGAAGCTGAGTTAGGTTGTATGGAAATCAACTAATTAAGAGTATTGTTAGGAGTCGCCGAGTGGACAGTGAGACCCAAACTATTGAGTATTCTCCGGATTATGCTGTGGGCATGTGTTCGAGTGAGATATCGATCTGGTTGATCATGTGATTTGGATTATAGTTCGAATGGGCCATATTGAGCTCGACTAAGATGCACAGCTTTTCTTCAGTGGGGCACTGCCATCGAGTGTCGCTCCGAAGCTGGTCATTTTTTTGCGTGACGTTGATGCAATCCAATTGGGCGTCCTATGTAATTCCAGTCATCCATAGATAAAATAGTAGTAGGTGGGCATAGGTTTGACTGGACCCGATACGGTAGTCAATGAAATTGGGTAGACCTTAAGTATCTTGAGAGTGTGTAGATTCATGTAGTTACTCCCACTAGTTTCTTTAAGCATAGTAGTTAGAGGCATGATAGTGGTAATTTCCTTTTCAGTAATTTTCATCCTATTATTTAGCAATTGAGTTATTTATGCCTCTAGTAGACTTAGTGAGTAGATCGTTAGTCTTGGTGGTGGTATCCACTGAGAACTACATTATTTATATAGTTCTCACACTCACAGTTGGTGCCATTTTTACAGGTGGAAGCTGAGCATCAGCGATCGGTAGAAAAACTGCAATCACTTCCAGTGCCAGTGTAGAAGTAGGAGCATATCACGATGGACTTCGTCATAGGACTGCCTCGATCCCAATGAGGCCATGATGCCATATGGGTCATAGTGGATCGACTCACCAAGTCGGCCAACTTTTGCTGATACACACAACGTGGTCCAGAGATCAATTCACGCAACCCTACATCGCCGAAATCGTTCGGCTTCATAGAGTGCCGGTGTCGATTGTCTCAGACCGGGACACTCGATTGTGCCTCAGTTCTTGAAGAAACTACAGCAGTCAATAGGCACCAAGCTGAATTTTAGCCATGCTTTCCACCCCCAGAGTGATGGGCAGTCTGAGCGAGGCTCAGACTTTAGAGGATATGTTGCGTGCTTGCATCCTGAACTATGGAGATGATTGGTACAGATATCTGCCATTGGTGGAGTTTGCCTGTAACAACATGTTGGGTCGTACTAATATGGATCTAAATAGGGGAAAAAACACCTAGAGGGGGGTGAATAGGTGTAAACAATAAACACTCAAAAAATCATTGCGCAATAAAACCCAATGCGGAAATAAAAATAACACGCAAGATTTTTACGTGAAAAAACTCCAAACCGGAGTAAAAAACCACGGGACCGATAACACGGTGAAATCCACTAGAATTAACACACGTACAAGGTGATATAACGTACTCACAGACGACTCAACCTTTTTCATACGCTCCTAGTCGATCTTCTCCGCTCGTTCCACGACGCTTCTCGAATCCACGATCTGCGCCCAACGCCGAATCCTCAGCGTCCAACGTCGAGTCCACGACGTCCGACCGAATCCACGGTCTTCACCCAGTAGCACGCTTCGAATCCACGAACGTACCTCGCTCCGAATCCACGAGAGCGGTTGCACCTTGAATCCACAAGGCCACGCGAGTCCACGCGCCGATTTAGGGTAAATCGTTGTTTTTGGGTGGTGATGATCCGCCGAATACTTAGATTAGAAATAGATCGGAAATACCATCTAAGTATTCATTGATTTGATTCTACTCAAGATCTGAGTGTGGAAAACCTAAAATCAAATCAATCAATATAGATGAAGAAACATAGAATTAATCTATTGATTTCCTTTCTTCTCTATATGTGGATCTTATACTTTCGGTAATATTTTTCTATGTTTTACCGATTAAAAATCCTTAACCCTAAAAATGAATCATAGGGTCTATTTATAGGTTAGAAACCAATGGAAGAAGATACGGATCAAAAACAACCGTTTTTGGAAATTTTTACGGACGGCGATCCGGATCGGGGTTACTGCGATCCGGATCGTCGTAAAGAGATTGACGATTCCAGAAATCCAAGGGTTCGGGATCCGGATCGTAGTCCCCGATCCGGATCGTTCATACAATTTGGAAAACATAACATTCGGGATCCGGATCACAATCTTCTAGGATCCGGATTGAAGTATTGTATGAAGCAACAACCTTCGGGATCCGGATCGTTGGCTCTGATCCGGATCCTGAACCTGTTCGAACACCAGTTTTTGATTTTAATGTACTTAAACATTCTTCCAGGTGTTTCTACACTACAAGAAGTATTCGGATCACCATTAATCTTTAGTTAAACATACCTGATCCTTTTGAATTCTTCTTTCTTGAGATTGAGGTATATGATCCAAAGTTCTTTCATCTTCAATCTTCAAGACTTAACACTTTCCACGAAATACGCCAACTCAAATTCCGTAACAATCTCCCACTTTGGCGGTTTCGTGACAAAACACAGATCCACAAAAGAAAATTCAAAAAGGTATTTTTGTTGATATCACCATACAACAAAAATTTACAATGGAGATCCAAAAAATTTCAAATACATGAGATAAACTCCTAAGACAGACTCTAGACTTAGACATCTGTAATCTCTGCAAAAAGAAATCATTCTTGACAAAAGAAATCGTTAGATACCTCAAGAATTGAAACATACAAAACCAAATACAGAGATAGAGTTTATTCTCATCATGACATTTGAGACTTCAGATATGTGAGAGAATCATAGACACAAACCAACATATCTTCTATGCATTCAAAAACCAAATGTCACGAAATGTTAGTCCAACATCAACTTGTTAGTAATAATACATGTCCAAATAGTTAGTCAAATAGTTAGTAGGGACATGCAACAAATCACAAGATAAAAACCAAAAGTTGAAGTTGAAGTTGAAGTCATACTTACCTTAATGTTCACACATTCACACAGTTTTCACATCATCATTGTATCATCATTGTTCAAGTTCTCTCTAAACTCTCTCCCCCTTTTTGTCACAAAACAAAGCCAAAACGTAGTCAAAACTAGTAAATGTAAGGAGAGTTAAAAGTTTCAATATCATGAAAACCTAAGAACTGAACTGAACTAAGTCCTAAAAATCCTGCACAAAAAGAAAAGCAAGAAAATGAGTGAAAAACTAATCAATCATCAGAATCCGAGTCTTCAGAGCTCGTGCACCCCATTTTAGAGAACATCTTTTTCACCCGCTTGTTCATTGAATCGACCTTCTTAGTGATAGTTGTCACGCCCCGGGTGTAAACCAGAACCCGGGCCCGTCTACAGATCCGCCGTGCACACGGTATTTCCCGTGTACACGAAGCGTCAACAACCTGCTCAGATATAAAAGATATAATAAAAGAGCAATAAAAACAGAGCTGAACTAAAGCTAATACATCTCAGACTGAAGCTGGAAATAAAATACAATACATCTGTATAAATGATACATCAGTCTCTCCCAGCTCACAATAAATAAATACAACCTGCTGGCAAAAGCCAGTCCCAAAAGTGAAAGTACAACCGTCTGAGGAAAACCTGGGTACACCAACAGTCCAGCTAACACGCTCATCCTGCCTCGAGATCTATCTACTCAGCCGTCCTCTCTCCTCGACCCGCCGCTGAAAGTCCAGCAGCACCCGCAGAAGACACTGCAAAACAAGGAAGAAGAAAAAGAGGAAAGAAGAATGGGGGTGAGAACTACTAGTAAACCAGTAGCCTCCCCTAGTGGGTAAAACCTCAAACTCTGACACACCCACTAGGTCTACCAGAGGCAAAAGGGGAAAGAAGAGTGGTAAGAAATAATGACTGCCGAAGAAAAGAAACTACCACTACTATGCCTCTAGAAATACAGTCCTAGACTGGAATAACCATAACCAACAATAACCAACCGTCCCAGATGAACCCAATCTGTACCGCCCTCATCATCGGGCAAGAAAGCCGCGCCGATGTGATAGCAAAACTCCTGCTGCCGCCCTCATCATCGGGCAAATAGACCGCGCCGATGTGATAGCAAAACCGTCAATAACTGTCCGACCCCGGCCTCCGGAGGGGAACTCGAGGGGAGCGACCCACTCGAGGAAAGCACTACCGGGCAATAACCGCGCCGGTAAATCCATATCAAAACACTACCGGGCAATAACCGCGCCGGTAAGAGTATCAAAAGCAGGACTGGTTCACAACTATAAAGCCCCAGTGGAACATAACCCTCCACTAAAAGAAAACTGATTCCCAATCAGATGCAAAAGTAACCATTTGGTCAATCGCCCAAATCCGCGATTGCCGCAATACCCACAATCACAAACATGTCCCACATCCGACATCTGGTCAACCGCCTACTATCCGCGGTTGCCACAAAACCCGTAGTCCATAATCATGCTCTATCACCGATGTCCTATAACCGACATCGGTCAACCGCCCAATATTCGCGGTCGCCGCCAAAACCCATAATCCACAATCCAGGCCCCGGCTACACTATCCCAAACCCCTGCTCAAACCCGAGCAACAAGAACCACCTGACTAACGAAAAGGAGAAAAGAAGCAAACAAGGTTTCTCCTAAGTCAAGTTCCAGCATGAAAGTGTAGCGATAAAAGATGGCCTATCTAGATGTCCATACAAGCATGCAAGTGTTCTCAAGGAAATAAAGGAAAAGGTGTCCAATAGTGGTTCCACATGTGTAACAATTAATATCTCCGCATAGATATAACCATCATGCTAAAACATTATCCAACCACACATGTCTATAATCCATGTTCCATGATAAAGCATCACTATCCACCTATGCATGTCATAAAATCCTCAAATAGTACCAACCACTAACAGGATAATCATATAGTCCAAAATAAATAATCCAATCCACATGCAAGGTTAAACGCTAACATTCCATCCATACCAACATGTATAAGTCCCAACCACTATCAAATATCCACAATAGTAATTTCCATATGAAGGGCTCACAATTTTATATTACTTTAAGCATGCATGTCCAAATAGAGGGATCACTCTAATATTCCTAGTGAGCATGTCAAAATAGAGGTAAACAACAACCACCCACCTGAAGTGCAACTGTCCCAATCCGTACAGCTGAAAATACCAAAAACTCCAAATCCTTGCTCCCACAATTTTAGCACACCCGTAATATTCCTGATACAATACACAGCTCACTAATTACACATAGGCTCCCAATTAATGCTCTTATAACCACATACAACCTCGGATTCGAAACTGTTAAATTATCACCTGCAGAAATTGCCCAGAAAATTCCAATAAAAATATCACGGCGATCCTCGCGTCGATAGCTTCGAAACGGTACCTTGCACGCCCAAATCTGAGTTCTGTACATCAAGATAAAAATCCGGCAAGGTGGCACACTCACACAAAAAATCTGTATTAAGGACAGATTACTGTTCACTGAGAAAACAGTAATTTTCACCTCGAAATAAAATTCACAAAAATCCAATAAAAATACGAGCGCGTTCCCTGCGATCCATAGATGAAAAAGTTGTATAAGCTCGTCTCCATCAGAAGCTCGTGCGCGAAGATATGGCCAAAATACTCCGATGCTGTCTTCACATTCCTCACAGAAAAAGGGGGACCATTGTTACCTCGGGATCCGAGCCAAAGAAGCAAAATCAGAATGAGTGATCAAAATCAAAGTTGAAGCCCTACCTGTTAGGAGTCTTTCAGCGCAAGAATCACAGAAGAAGGAGCTCGGAGTAGACCAGGAGAGCTAAAACACCGTCGCTGCGCTGAAGAAGAACACAGAAAATGCAATGTCGCACCGCGCCGTAAAATAGGGAACCTCGGGATTCGAGCCTCCTAAAATCCTGAAACTTTGTAGGATTAATCCTCACTTCATGAGGAAGAAATCTTCCTCTCACCTCCCCTTCGAGCTGAGGTCTCGAAGGGGTCGAAAATCCCCCTTGAAGAGCCCTCGGATAGCAACTTAAGGGAAAATCCAGAAAAATCTTCTCGCTGCGCCCGGTGCACGTGAGCCCACCAATGGTGGCGCGCCACGTGGCCCCAACACCGTGCACCGCCCGTGAACCGCGCACCCCGCACGTCGCGTACACCTGCTCCGCGTACGGCACCCACTCCAAGACTTGCGTGGACCGGGAGCACAACACCGACCCAATCAAATGCCGCCACGTGTCCACTGTCGGTTCACCGTGCACCAACACTGTTCGTGGACCGGGTGCTGTGAGCCACCCAACAAGATCGTGCCACGTGGCACACCGCTCGGTGGTGCACGCCCGCCGCGTGGACCGGCCGCCTGCCCGCGCCCCCGCCGCGCCTGCCCGCGCCCTCAGCGCCTGCCCGCGGCCGCGCGCCGCCTGCCCGAGCGCCCTCCGCCCCCGCCGGCGCTGCCCGCCGCCGCCGCCGGCCGCCGGCGATCGCCGGAAGTACTGTTCCGGCGTGAACAGTAACCCGAGCTCCAAAATATCAAGTAGGTAGTCCATTTTGACCGTTTTCCGCGCGCTGAATCCAAATTCGCCGTCCGTTTCGCCAAATTCCAATCCTAGAAATTGCCGGAGGCTCCCGGAAGGTATTTTAGTCCAAATTTCGCGCCGAGCCCAATCTGAAAATCCGTTTCGCTCGAGAACACACCCAGAGATCCGACGGAGTCACCCGATCACCCACGTGATCCATTTAAGCCCGAAGTTCATCACTTGAGTCCAAATTGGCGCCCGAACACCGCCGACATGCCCCAAAGGCCTCCAGCACACCGCGTAGGCCTCCAATGGCCACCCCAATGCACCGCAACAGCTCTGCAGGATCCAGGTCATCACAATAGTAATATGAGCTGCTGTGATAAGTTCAAGCTCATCGGAAATTCTTTACTGTTCCTTCGAAATCCGTTCCTGCTGAACAGATAATCGGTGTTGTTCTTTATAGATGGATGAGACCGATTCTTCATTGGCTGGTGCGGGTGCTGGCTGTGATGGTGATGTGGCAGTGCTTGTACTGGGTTTTGTTCCGCTTGCAGGAACTGGAGTGACATGTGGCAATTTATGGAGGGACTTGACGATGGTAGACTCATCAATCATGCTCAAATATTGATGATAAGTTGTTGAACTCGTATCAACCTGGAATTTCTTTAAGATCCTCATTATAATTAACGGAAATGGGATTCTTTCAGTGGGATGAGGATGCTCAACATATCTCGCCATTCTATTCCAGATAATGTATGGAATGTTGATATTTAATGCCGTTGCTTCTGACGGATGTCCTAAGAGATACAAAAATAGCAAGCGATCCCATCTCACGACTTTCGTCTGCATATTTGGAAGGATATTGTAACATGTGATGAAGTTTAGAAACCTGTATTCAAGACGAAGTTCTTTAGATTTGACAGATTTCTCCGTTGATTGTGTTCCCTCCAAACAAATTCCCTCTATAACTTTCTGCCACATCATGTTTGTCAAACTTACTCCCTTTAGGTAATGAATTCCTGTCTTGCTGGCTTGCATTTCCAAAACCTCACCAATCAATGTGGAGTAATCTTAAATCTGTGCCCTGGATATTCGTGTAAAATTCCATTGGACCGTTTTCAAACTCTCGAAGGTGCCGTGCATTTGTATAGAAGGTCCTCACAAGATGCAGACAGTAGCCAAGGGTTTCCGGGAATCGGCACACTTGAATAAGGTTGGCTTGTTCAATTAAATCACCAAACTCAGGGGAGTGACCTCGTAGTTCCTCAATGTTAACATGTCTCTCGCCAATGCATTCGCGATGTGCAAAAGCTCTAAGACGATCAGCGTTAACGAATACTTCTTCCACACGTGGTGGGGAGTCAGGAGCTGTCGGCGTGTCAACATTAGTGTCCTGTCGTAGTCCAAAACGTCTAGTAATCCGCTTTCTTTTCACAGAGATGGTTGGTGCAGCCATAGGTGCTTTTCCTGTATCCATGGTTGCCTTTCCCTTCGAACCATCGGTGGCGTTTCCTCTTGAACCATCAGACGCTTTTTGTTCAGGCAACGAGTCATCATCATCTGACAATGCAGTCCAATCTACCTCATGACAGTCTACTTCTGTGTCACTGACCTGAACAAACTCGCCTTTTTGTTGAACTTTCTTGGCCCTTTTCAATTTGTTTGTAGCTCGAGTATGTACCATTGAAACCAGGAGAAGAAAGATCCAAGAGAATTCCATTGCTGTGAGTGCTTTTTAAGAAATTTGAAATCCTGTGAACACCGACTCAAGAACACATGAAAAATTGTTAATTTTGAAAATTTGAAAAATTGTACCCAAACAATCATAATCATGTAGAGAGACTAAGAATCAAATTAGTTTTGGAAAAAGAATTTTAAAAGTGGATCAATTCCATGATTTTCAGAAATTCTTATTATATGCCCTACAACCGAATTTTTCAAAATCGAAGCCCAAAAATTCGTTTAACTTGAGAAAACCCAGCATATAATCAAAACTAATCAACCCAGAGTTCTTATTTCAAAAGAAATTTGATCAAAAACCATTCACAAACGAAAAAGATGCATGATTTATACTCACGTTTTGAAGAAAATAGAGAAAACCTGTGAAAAACGAGATTTTGATCAATAAAACTTACTTGGATTCGAAGAACTTGAGTTTGGAGAGCTCCAAGATGCAAGAAATCTAGAGAGAGAAGCTCTAGAGAATTGAGAACAAAAGATTAGGGTAAAAGAAATCAAATCCCTTTCGTTCTATTAAAAACCCTAGCCGTGATCCGGATCGGATCGAGATTGTGATCCGGATCGGCTACCCGCAGGAAGAAGCCTGCGTTCGGGATCCGGATCACTTACCCTGATCCGGATCGGCTTCAACTTTTTCTCCAGAAAAATTTAGAAAAATTCCATAAAATCCAGAAAAAGTATGTAAGCACTTTACCATATCAACTTTAAACAAAAATCATCGTTTCATACAACAAGAAATAGATTATACAAAATCTATCAAAAATACTCAAAAATGAAACGAAAATTTACGAAAATTAAAACACTTAAAGTTGAACAACTTCAATTACATCTATCCTGATCTTATGCGTAATGCCTTTATCAAATCATCAATTTTGGTAAAGAAAATGAAATACCAAGATCAATAGATGTTTGAAATCCCAGATAAGTTAGATAATATATCTAGACAATCTGTTGAAGGAGTGGCTCTTTGAGCATCTTTTATCAAAATCCCACCTTATACCAACCATGAAATATGACTGAGTCAAGTATTTCAATATGCATTTCATCAACAATTTTAAAACAAAATTTGCTTTGCATTCATGGAGTATCTTTTTCTTTTTCTTTTTCTCCATGTGGTGGTAGTTTTCACACTCCTCATTGGGATGTAACTCTTTCCACATCTTTTGAGCATTTTACATTTCTTTGACTCCCCCTCAATTGGCTATCAATTATTTAATATATAAGGTATTCAACCAAAAATTGATCTCGCATTCATACTCGACTAAGCAATCAAATATGATAATGACTATACCAAGAGATCATTGAGAGAGAAATTGACTTTGATCACTTAAAAGATGGTTTAATTAACGTAAATGATCATTGCAACATTGAAATATTATGACATCAAAAGCATAATAAATTTCTAAATGCATGAAAGGATGCAATTAAAGTCAATTATGATTTATGCTCAATTAATGTCCTATGTACAAAACATAGATAAAGAACAAAACAAAAATAAAAACAAAACCTAACCTAAGCAAAGGTTTCAAAAGAGATTATTTCAAGGAAAGCATGCCAATTGCTTTACGCAAGTGAATAAAACGTTTTTGATCCAAAGGTTTTGTTAAGATATCAGCTAATTGATCCTCAGTTGAAATATATGACAGTTGAAGAATATTTGATTCAACTAGCTCTCTAAGAAAATGATATCTAAGTTCAATATGTTTTGTTCTAGAGTGCAACACAGGGTTTTTTGAAATGTTAATAGCACTAGTGTTGTCACATAAAATGGTTACCGAAGATGCTGAAATCCGGAAATCGCTCAACACGCTTTTCATCCAAATCAATTGGGTTGAACAACTTCCTGCAGAAATGTACTCCGCTTCGGCAGTCGAGAGTGCTATGCAATTCTGCTTTTTACTGTGCCATGCAACAAGGCAATGGCCAAGATAGAAGCATGCACCACTCGTGCTTTTCCGGTCATCCACTGATCCAGCCCAATCGGCATCTGAGTATCCAACAATATCCAAACTTGTTCCCATAGGATACCAAATTCCGAAATTGATTGTACCTTTGATATACCGGATGATCCGTTTCACCGCTTTCAGGTGAACCTCCTTCGGTGCTGATTGATATCTCGCACAAATCCCAACACTGAAGGATATATCCGGGCGACTAGCCGTGAGATATAGTAGACTTCCAATCATACTGCGATACAGTTTCTCGTCTACATTCTCACTATGTGATTCACTTCCAAGTCCCTTATGGCTAGTTCCCATTGGAGTCGGAAAATCCTTAGAATTTTCTAGATCAAACTTTTTGACCAACTCCATGCATACTTGGATTGACACAAGTGAATTCCTTCATCGTTTTGTTTAACTTGTAATCCAAGAAAATAAGTCAATTCGCCCATCATGGACATCTCAAATTCGCTTTCCATGGTCTCCGCGAATTTAGAAGCATCATTATCTCTTGTTGCGCCAAAAACAATGTCATCGACATAGATTTGAGCAACTATGAAATTGTTTTGATAATGCTTCACAAAGAGAGTCCTGTCAGCTCCCCCTCGAGTATAGCCCTTTTCCAAAAGGTGCTTTGTCAACCTTTCGTACCATGCTCGCGGTGCTTGTTTCAGACCGTAAAGAGCCTTTTTCAGACGAAAAACATGGTTAGGTAGTTTATGATCCACAAAACCTTTCGGTTGAGCCACATAAACTTCCTCATTTAAAAACCCATTTAAAAAGCGCTCTTAACGTCCATTTGAAATAATTTGATTTTAAAATGACAAGCAATCGCAAACAAGATACGAATGGACTCGAGTCTAGCTACAGGGGCGAAAGTTTCATCAAAGTCTATACCTTCTACTTGAGAGTAGCCTTGAGCAACTAACCTTGCTTTGTTCCTGATGATAGTACCTTCTTCATTTTTCTTGTTCTTGAAGATCCATTTGGTACCTATCACATTGTGTTGCTTCGGAGGCTTCGTTAATTCCCAGACTTTGTTTCGCTCAAATTGATGGAGCTCTTCCTGCATTGCTTTAATCCAGTAGTCATCTTGGAGAGCTTCATCAACATTCTTTGGTTCGATTTGAGATACATAGCATGCAAATCCGCAAACCAATTGTCTCCGTGTTCTAACTCCTTCTTGTGGATCTCCAATGATGTTCGATTCAGGGTGATCCTTGGAGATGCGTAACGTTTGAGGTAGAGGAGTAGACGGAGGTACACGAGATGATTCCTGCACATCAGATAAGCTTGAAGAACCGTTAGATGCATCAACATTATTATCGAAAGAATTGTTAGAAGAAGATGCATTAGCAGGTGTATCATCATCAAGAGAGATATCGAGGGTAGATTTTTCAGATTCAAAGTGAAAAGCTTCATCTACCTTAACATTTATCGATTCTACGATCGTCTTAGATTCTAAGTTAAAAACTCGATATGCTCTACTGTTTGTAGAATAACCTAAGAAAATCCCTTCGTCACTTCGAGAGTCAAATTTTCCAAGATTTTCGCGATCACGTAAAATAAAACACCGACTCCCAAAGATACGAAAATATTTGATGTTAGGTTTTCTACAAAACCATAGTTCATATGGTGTATTCAAAGTCCCCGGGCGCAAATACACGCGATTAATAACATAGACAGCAGTGTTCACCGCTTCAGCCCAAAAATATAAAGGTAAGTTCCGGCTATGAAGCATAACACGTGCCATCTCCTGTACGACCCTGTTTTTGCGCTCGACTACACCATTTTGTTGAGGTGTATAAGGTGCGGAGAATTCATGTTTAATGCCGTTAGAAGTGCAAAAATCAATGAATTTGGAATTTATGAATTCTCCACCTCTATCACTTCTAACTCGAGTAATCCTTTCATTCTTTTCAATCATAATACGATGGCAAATTTCGAGAAAAGAATCAAAAGTATCAGCTTTTTCTTTTAAAAATGCTACCCAAGTATATCTAGAGAAATCATCAACCAATAAGAAAATATACCATTTACCTCCCAAAGATGGTTGACGAGTTGGCCCCATTAAGTCCATATGCAAAAGTTCCAAAGGCCGTTTTGTACCTATGTGGTTCAAGTTCTTGTGTGCAGTCCTAGACTGTTTTCCCTTTTGGCAACCGCCACACACAATGTTTTGTTCAAAAGAAAGTTTAGGAACCCCCTTGACCACATCTTTGTTTGAAATTCTAGCAAGTTCCTTAAAGTTTATGTGACCTAGCCTTTCATGCCAAAGTGTTTCATTTTTCAAAGATGCTAGGTTACATTTTTCAGAAATTTAGTAGGAACTACATAACAATTGTTTTCTGATCTAACCCCTTTAAAAAGAAAGCATGGTTCTTGTCAGTTACAGTGCATTTATCAGATGAAAAATTAACTGAATAACCATTATCACAAAGTTGACTTATGCTTATGAGGTTAGTCTTAAGGCCATGAACAAATAACACATTATTTAGAACCGGGCCATCTGGAATAGCTACCGTTCCCTTTCCAACAATTTTGGAAGACCGACCATCTCCGAAAACAACAAGTCCTCCGGAGTTTTTCTCAAAGTTTGAAAACAGTTTTTGTCACCGGTCATATGACGGGAACACCCGCTATCCAGATACCAAGACGAACTATCATATGCATGCAAGGAAACATTGGTAACAAGACAAGGGAAAATTTCACCTTTGCGCACCCAAACCTTTTTGGAATGCGTCGGTAATGGTCGTGAAGTTGATTCTCCTAGGTGAAAGCGTCTTGCTTGAAGAATTGCTGCTCCTTGATGATGTCGTCTTGAGCGGTGAACTACCAAGGCTCTTTTCCTTCAAATGATTGCATTTGATTTCTGAGGAATCACCTTTTTGGTAGTCATTGCAAGAGGTGCTTGAGGTGTGCGTTTGGCTCCCGTCTTGCAATTTCTCCTTATGTGCCCTGAAATGCCACAACGAAAACATACCTTAGTTCTTGACGATCCCGAGAAGGATGAAGTAGGCTTGTTGTCGTTGCTTGTCGTGAATTCCGGTGTCGGAGGAGGAGATACCGACTGAGGCACAAATACTGTCCCACTCGAACTTGGAATGTCTCCAGTTTGAGTGTATCCGAGGCCGAACTTATTTGTTTGACCAAGACCAAGAAGTCTGTCCAACTTACTCCTTCCAGAAGAAAATCTCTTTAAGTCATCCTTTAGTTGGCGTATGGTCTCCGTCATTTCCATTTTTCCTGTCGAGCCTCGCCGTAGAGCTTCAAGAAGTAATTCGCTTTGTTCACCATATCCATATAATTCTTCTCGAAATGCTCATTGGACTCTTGAAGGGAAACATTTGTTTTAATCAGATTATCCCTTTCCACTTCAAGATCGGTTGAGAGAGAGGTTACCCTTTTTACTTCTTCTTCGAGATCCTGCAATCTCCCTTTCAACCCCTTGTTTTGTTTAGCCAGTTTCTTTGAATCCCTCAAAAGTTGTGGTAGGCTAAAACAAAATCTTCACCTTCCGAATTATCTGATTCATCGTCCGTTGCAATCTTTTCAACAGTGGAGTTGGACAATGAATCGGATGTACTTGCCATTAAGCACATGAAGGGTGAAGATGTAGTGGACGCGTGGAATGCTGTCGCGTTGTCTTCTTCATCACTTGAGGATGACTCATTTGACGTGGAGTTGTCATCCCAAGTGACGACTTGCATCGCCTTCTTCTTTGCCGGATTCTTGTTGGGACACTCCGTTGCAATGTGGCCGTAGCCTCGACATTTGAAGCACTGAACTTGTCCCTCTGAACTTTTCTTATCCTTTGAGAAGTTCTCTTGCTTTCTTGACTTGTAGCTTGAAGAACCCTTGCCTTTCTTCGACTTTCCGAAGGATGGAGTTTTGCTTGAATTTCCCCTTCGAAAGTTGCGGCGAAACTTCCTTGTCAAGAGAGCGAGCTGCTTCTCAAAGTCCTCCATAGATAGGTTCTCGTCGTCGTCCGAGGAGGATGAATCCGCGTCTTCTTCTTTAGTTGATTTCAATGCGTAACCTGAAGACTTAGAAGAGGATGCCTTTCCAGAAGAATAGTTAGTAGGAAATGTCATTTCATAAGTTTGTAAAGCACCTACTAATTCTTCTACACGCATTTCGTCCGGGTGTTTAATTGTTTCAATGGCTGCGACCTTCGGGCGAAATCGTTCAGGAAGAGTTCTTAAAATTTTTCTTACAACTTTAAATTCTGGAATCTTCTCTCCCAAGTTAGCACATGAGTTTACGATGTCTTGCAATCGTGTGTAATAGTCAGTGAAAGATTCATTCTCTGCCATAGAGATAGAGTCAAACTTGCTCGTAAGCATTTGCAGTTTCTGAATCTTCACAAGGTTAGTTCCCTCATGCGTAACTTGAAGAACATCCCAGATTTCTTTCGCAGTCTCACATGCCGAGACGCGAGAGAACTCAGTTTGTGACAAAGCATTAAATAGAGCATTAATCCCTTTGCCATTGTAAGAAGATGAATCTATCTCTTCCTTGGTCCATTTCGACCTAGGTTTTAAGGTGCGAACATCAGAAATAATTTCAGTTGGATTAGACCATCCTAATTCAATTGATTGCCACACCCTTTCGTCGATGGAAATTAAAAAGGCTTTCATCCGTACTTTCCAGTACGCATAATTTGTTCCATCAAAGAAAGGGGGTCGATTGATGTTTCCACCTTCAACCATTGTTTACAACCCTATTCCCGCTCTGATACCACTTGTTGGGTTATACTAATATGGATCTAAATAGGGGAAAAAACACCTAGAGGGGGGTGAATAGGTGTAAACAATAAACACTCAAAAAATCATTGCGCAATAAAACCCAATGCGGAAATAAAAGAACACGCAAGATTTTTACGTGGAAAAACTCCAAACCGGAGTAAAAAACCACGGGACCGATAACACGGCGAAATCCACTAGAATTAACACACGTACAAGGTGATATAACGTACTCACAGACGACTCAACCTTTTACCATACGCTCCTAGTAGATCTTCTCCGCTCGCTCCACGACGCTTCTCGAATCCACGATCTGCGCCCAACGCTGAATCCACAGCGTCCAACGTCGAGTCCACGACGTCCGACCGAATCCACGGTCTTCACCCAGTAGCACGCTTCGAATCCACGAACGTACCTCGCTCCGAATCCACGAGAGCGGTTGCACCTTGAATCCACAAGGCCACGCGAGTCCACGCGCCGATTTTGGGTAAATCGTTGTTTTTGGGTGGTGATGATCCGCCGAATACTTAGATTAGAAATAGATCGGAAATACCATCTAAGTATTCATTGATTTGATTCTACTCAAAATCTGAGTATGGAAAACCTAGAATCAAATCAATCAATATAGATGAAGAAACATAGAATTAATCTATTGATTTCCTTTCTTCTCTATATGTGGATCTTTCTTTCGGTAATATTTTTCTATGTTTTACCGATTATCCTTACCCTAAAAATGAATCATAGGGTCTATTTATAGGTTAGAAACCATTGGAAGAAGATAAGGATCAAAAACAACCTTTTCTGGAAATTTTACGGACGGCGATCCGGATCGGAATTACTGCGATCCGGATCGTCGTAAAGAGATTGACGATTCCAGAAATCCTAGGGTTCGGGATCCGGATCGTAGTCCCCGATCCGGATCGTTCATACAATTTGGAAAACATAACATTCGGGATCCGGATCACAATCTTCTAGGATCCGGATTGAAGTATTGTATGAACAACAACCTTCGGGATCCGGATTGTGGCTCTGATCCGGATCCTGAACATGTCCCATGTCCAGTTTTTGATTTTAATGCAATTAAACATTCTTCCAGGTGTTTCTACACTACAAGAAGTATTCGGATCACCATTAATCTTTAGTTAAACATACCTGATCCTTTTGAATTCTTCTTTTTTGAGATTGAGGTATATGATCCAAAGTTCTTTCATCTTCAATCTTCAAGACTTAACACTTTCCACGAAATACGCCAACTCAAATTCCGTAACACAACAGCTATCAGGCGAGTATTAGGATGGCGCCTTACGAGGCATTATATGGGCATCGATGTCGGTCTTCGATCTACTAGGACGACGTCGATGAAAGCCAGATTATCGGGCCGGACTTGGTTGAAGATGCTGATGCCAAGGTTCGAGTTGCGAGGCAGCAGTTGTTGACCGCACAAATCAGGTAAAAAAGGTACGTGGACTAGCGCCGACGCGACCTTGAGTTTCAAGTTGGTGATCATATGCTACTCAAAGTATCACCAGCTAGAGGAATCAAATGGTTCGGATTACGGAACAAGCTCAATCCCCGGTTTGTGGGACCCTTCGAGATACTAGAGCGCATTGGTCCAGTGGCATATCGGCTAGCTCTTCCTTCGAGTCTCGCTCGTGTGCACAATGTTTTCCAATTCTCTATACTCCGAAAGTACATTCCAGATCCTTCCCATGTGATTAGCCCCACGACAATCCAGCTTCGAGAGGATCTGAGCTATAAGGAAGCTCCAATGCAAATCCTGACACGTGATGAAAAGAAGCTGGGTAGCAGGACGATCCCCTATGTGAAAGTATAGTGAGAGAACCATGAGGAACGCGAAGCCACTTGGGAGCGTGAATCTGACATGTAGGAGTGTTTTTCTCATTTATTTGCTTTTTAATTGTATTTAAGTTTCGGGGACGAAACTTCTTATAAGGAGTGAGTGATGTAATATTAGTAAAATTTAAATCCTAAAATTTGAATTTAAATTGATTTTTCTAAAATTTATGTATTTCAAAAATTCGAATTTCGAGGTATTTACGAAGAAGTGACTAAAGTAACCTAACAAGATCCGCACTCGACAAAGTAAAATAGCCACTTAATTGTTCTCGTCAAGCTGAACGATGTGGTGTCGTCCGTTTTTATGTTCGGCGAGCCGAAAATATCATGTGCAATTGAATAGTGTTCGCTGAAGAAAGGACTAATGTGACCTAACGTGACCTAATTGCGACGAAACAAAATCACTACTTGATAGGTCTTATCGAGCTGAACGTCATGGCGATGTCCGATTTTATGATCGGCGAGCCGAAAGCGTCAAAAAATATAAAAAATAGTGCTTTTAATGTGTAAATTGGCAAAAGACCCTATATTTTATGCATGGATTTGTATGATATCGCATGTGGAGAGACTTTTTGGCATATTATACCTGATGTCAAAGACTCAGGTGCAAATTCACTGTCTTGAGGGACTAATCAGCATTTTGTTACAATGCTATTTAAGAATCTCTAGGGATTCTCATTGGAAACCCTAGTCGCTTGGTCCCTTGCAACCGAAGCCTCCCCGAGCCTTTTCCCTCCGCTGCCATCCTCCCCATAAGCTGCACCGCCGGTCGCCGCCTACCGTCGCCGGAAAAGGAGAAGGAATCATCTTCTCTTTTGGATCTCAGGCGTGGTGGAGAAAGAAGCAACGAAACCCTGTGGCTTTGATTCATAACGCTCTTACAGCCTCCATCATCTCTACGAACTCCACCTTGAGAGGCCTGACAGCTTGGTTCTGTCGCCCGACGCCGGAGAAAAAGACCTTCTTCTTCTTCTTCTTCTTCTTTTTCCTCGGATCCGAGGTGAGCCACCCTCTTTCTCTCTTATTTTTCTTGCCAAGAGGAACTCCCTACTTTTCTTCTCACTTTTCTGTGGCCTTCCCTGCACATTCCCATCGGCGGACATCCTTTGGCTTCCCGGCGGGAGCAAAAAGCTCGCAAGAACCCTAGTTTTGGCCACTGTCATTGCGCGCCATCTTCGGCGGTTTGGGGAGGGATCCAAGGCACTAGTTGCCTTTTATTAGATCTCTTGAAGCTCTCCACCAAGTTTGGAGCCACCCCGTTTAGCCGCGGCTCGGGAAAAGGAAACTTTAGGTTTCCTATTTTTGCGTTTGGCCAAGGTTGGCCGTACGCCGCCGCTGGCGACAAGCCACCCTACTAGCCCTTCCTCATTGAGAGTAACTACCATGTGCCCTTGCATGTGTCCTAGGCCTGTTGGAGTTTTTTCTCTCCATCTTTGCTCTTGTTGCGGCCCGAGTTGAAGATTCCGGCCAACCGTCGCCACCTGACGCCATCACCGGTGAAGGAGGCACCCCTGGCATCTCCCTCGAGCCCCTGCCACTGCTACTTGCCTTCTTGTCTCACCAGAGCTTGACTTCTTACAAGCTCGGCCAACCTAAGCTCTTGGTAGAATTGTTTTGGCCGAAGTTGCTTCGGCAACTATTCTGGCGACCCTGCAACCCAAGCAAGGTGAGCCCTCAACTTCTCTGACTCTCCTAAGTTTGATGCTCACCCTAGATCTCAATATGATTGGCTGAGTAGAGAGATCTTGATACTTGGGCTTTTGGGTGACTTGTAGGTTGACCCTAGCACTTCCTTGGACTTCGTGCCACCCTCGGATAGCGAGCACAGATTTTTTTAAGTCGAGGCCTATCTGCTGATGCCTTTGGATCAATCCGAAAGTCTTCGAATTTAGGTAACAACCCAAAACACCTAAAAATACAAGTTATTATGCAATTTCTAGGTAAGCTAGGGACCTGGATGCAATTATGACCACATGGGCTGCCTCGGGCAGTGTGTGCATGATCTTTGAACTTTTCATTCGAGGTTCGATGGTTTCCGTTAAGCGAAATTTAGATTACGAGTTGTAAATCGGCAAAATCATCGATTTATCATCATTTCGATGCAAAATGAGCGATTTGAGTAATTTGGATGACCAGTTGTGGTTGCCATGAGTCCCTAGCTGTTCCCAATGCTGTCTTGGCTGGCCTAGTGACTTTCGTTGCGTGTTGGTGATTTTCGGAGTCAAAGTCGGCGTTTTCAGAAGTGGTTTTTGGTATTGATGGCACCGTTGGAGTCTATGTATGGACAAAGTTGATTGTTGCTGTCCGGACACCTGAAACTAAGTGTTCTGGGGTAGCAGGTAAAGTTTTATTAAGTTCGAAAGCCTGTATACACTAATCGGACCATTAGTGGTCAATTGGCGAATTTTCGAAAATTTCGACAAATTCCGAGACTTAAATAAAGTCCACTGTTTAGTCATTTTATACACTGTGAGTCAGTGGGATGGGTTTATGTGAGTCAGTTACTGATCTGTGATTTTGATTTAGGCCTGAGCAGTTAAGAGCCTATATGAGAGCTGAGCAACGAATTTCAGGACCGCCTACACCGAGGTGGTACTCCGATTCGGTCATCAACATAGTATCACCTCACTGGGTACCGTACTCAGTCGGACCCCTTGTGATCTTGCTAGCCCTTGTCCTATGCTTTGAGTCATATTACCGTTCTTTTCAATACATCTAGCTGCTTATACATTGACTTATACCATGACTGATTGGTCATTACTTAGCTATGCTTCAGTTCATATATTTCAGTATCTCCCTATACTTATACTGCATATTAGAGTAGGAGATCAGTTATTGTTATACAGCATGAGATGATTTCATAGTTGATTGGCTTCCTGTTTGGGAGTTTCCGGCTTAGTGTCGATTACCCGGTCTTTAGACTGCGAGCTTGAGCATCAGCATTATGATCGCCACAGCACCAGTTGTTCTTCCAGATACACCAGCAGACCGACCCCCAGGCGAGAACTACATCATTTATTGCGATGCTTCTCGAGTTGGTCTAGGGTATGTCCTGATGCAGAAGGACAAGGTCATTGCATACGTGTTATGACAGCTGAAGCCCTACAAGCAGAACTATCCCACACATGACCTAAAGCTCACGATAGTGGTATTTGCCCTCAAGATGTGGAAGCACTACTTCTACGACATCCATTGTGAGGTGTTCACAAATCACGAGGGCTTTAAGTATCTCTTTACCCAGAAAGAGTTGAACTGGAGGTAGCGGCGATGGCTCGAGCTCCTGAAAGACTATGACCTGATCATCCAGTACCACCCTGGTTGGGCGAACGTGGTGGCTGGCACGTTGAGCCGGAAGCATATTTTAGCTGAGCTCATGATGATTACCGAGCAGGTTCGTTTGGTGAAGGAGTTCCAGAGATTTGACTTGGAGATAGTCCCTGCGGGGATCGACTGCTCCACTTTTGGCGATGGTGGTACAACCTACCTTGCTGGATCGCATAAAGGAGGGACAGCAGTCGGATCCCTCTTTCTAGAGAATTTGAGAGAATATTACTCTGGGACAGACGGACGACTATCATCTACATACCGACGATTCTATCCGATTAAGGGGCCGTTGGTGCTTTTCGAAGAATGACGACCTGAGGAACGAGATTCTCACTGAGGCACACAAATCCTTGTACACAGTACATCCCGGTGGAGCAAAATTGTACAAGGATCTCAAGCAATAGTTCTGGTGTTCTGGGATGAAGGCTGATGTGACGAAGCATGTAGCTCAGTGCCCGGTGTGCCAACAGGTGAAAGTTGAGCATCAGCGACCGGCATGAAAGCTACAACCACTTCTAGTGCTAGTGTGGAAGTGGGAGCAGATCATTATGGATTTCGTCATAGGACTGCCTCGATCCCAGTGAGGCTATGATGCCATATAGGTCATAGTAGTTCGACTCACCAAGTCGGCCTACTTTTTATCGATACACACGACATGGTTCAGAGATCGACTCGTGCAGCTCTACATCGACGAGATCGTCCGGCTTCATGGAGTGCCGGTGTCGATCGTCTTGAACCGGGACACTCAATTTGTGTCTCAGTTCTGGAAGAACCTGCAGCAATCAATGGGCACCAATATGAATTTCAACACTACTTTCCGTCCCTAGAGTAATGGCCAGTCTGAGCGAGTCATTCAAACTTTGGAGGATATGTTGCGTGCTTGCGTCCTGGGCTATGGAGATGGTTGGTATAGATACCTGCCATTGGTGGAGTTCACCTATAACAACAGTTATTAGGCGAGTATTGGGATGGCGCCTTACGAGGCATTATATGGGCGTCGATGTCGGTCTCCGATCTGCTGGGACGACGTTGGTGAATGCCAGATTATCGAGCCGAACTTGGTTGAAGATGCAAGGGTGTTCAAAAGAAAGAAGTCTTCTCATGTTGTAGAATACGAGATAAGGGTAAGAGAGATTCAGGAAAATGGCTCGGGTTGAAGCTACTCTGTGTAGAAGAGAAGTCATGTGTAATTATTCTCTTGGTTAATGAATCTTATTTCACTCGCATTTCTGTTTTGATTTTTTCTCCTTTATGGTTGTGTTATTTCTAGTTTTTGTTGAGAAGACGGATTTACGGTAAAAACCCGATTTTATGCTTCTGTTGCAGAAGCCCAACAACCGGTATCAACTAAAGTATCAGATCAGCAGTAGTCGATACCGGAGCGGGTTGAGAATTTACAAAATTTGGTACCGAGGCGAGTACCAGATCCATACATTTTCGTTCTAACTGTGCTCCCATTAAAAAGATACAAGTTTTCGCGCTTGTTCACATTGCACACGACCTTTAGAACTAAGCTTCATTTCTCTTTTGTATTAATCCATTTAGAACTAAGCTTCATAATAGTGTAAAGAGCACTAGTAATCCTAAGTAGAGTCCACTAGATATTGGCTCACTTAAAGGCTCATACTTCAAACCAAATTTTTTGATCACTCACGAGGTTTATAGTACAGATAAATTTTGTAATTTTTTTTTTTTAATTTTTCACTTTTGGTTTTTCTCTATATTATCTTCTCTCAATTATTATACCCTCCATAAGTAATCCTAATAACATATAGGATTATTAAACTTTTCCCTTATTTGCTAATCACCACGTTGAATAAGGACTTTCTCCTCCATATATATATATATATATATATATATATATATATATATATATATATATATATATATATATATATATATATATATATATATTCGTTATTTTACATACCTTTTTTAGGTTTCTATTTTTCCAAAAAAAGTACATATAATATATTTGAGCATTTTTATTGGCTTAATCACTTCTGTTTTGGACATTCTTACATAAATAATGTTATGTTATCTATATTTGATATTGATTACTACTTCAATGCATCGCACGGGCACAAAACTAGTATTACGTGCATACGTAACATCAGTAAAAACTGCACCAATTCATGGGCAATCAAGAACTTAATTAAAGGAAAGTAGAGTACTGCTCTTAACTCATTATAAATTAAAGGCCACAAATCACATATATAAATATATATATTTTCATATAATGCTCCAAATTAAAGACCCATCAATGTGAGCAAACTGCATGCAAGTGCTTGCACGAGACTCTCACTTGTGGCAGACCTTTGCGGTCGGCATGGTAACGCAGACGGGGGCGTAGAACTTCTTCGCCTCAGGGGTCCCGCGCTTGGGCTCCGCACCTGCGGTCGCAATCCCTTGCCCGAGGGCGCAAACTGCGGCCGCTGCCGCGGCGAGCACGGCGGCACGGCGGCCCCCGCTCCCTCCGTCGACTACAACACGGGCGTCGGGCACGGGGCTGCTCGCAGTTTCTTGGGATTGTGGTTTCGCAGCTGCGACCGTGACCGACATTCTGCTGCGGCGGCGGCTCATCGACGGCAGGTCGGCGATCCTGCTGCCGGCTACGAAGGACGCCGTCGCTGTGAGCGATGCCATTTTCTCTCTCTAGATTTTTTTTTGTTAATTATTTTTCTTTTTTTTCTTTTTTTTTTTTTTTCTGTACTTCTTGTTATGTTGTAATTTCAAGCTTGGCTTGATTATGAACTACTGCAGGCCCAAAAACTTGCGAGTGGAGGATGCGGCTGTGAGAGTGCCATTTGATATCTTATCCTCGGGAGGTTTTGTGGCCAATGGTTGGCCTCCACGTGGCAGTTTATTTTATCACGGGTGAGAATGTATGGTTTCCGAGATGGATAGGGTTGGGGAGTAGAAGGGACGTAATCTCGGTGTGCCACGTGGACAAAAAATAGTGGAGGATAGCTGGGAAATACCTAGCTTTGAGATATAGTTTCCTGGACCCGGTCCACCATCTCATCCACGCACCAATATTTTCATAGTTTTGTGCATCATTTGGCTGATACCGGAGAAGAGTTTGGCTCAGATTACAAATGGATCAACATATATACTGATTCCTTCTAATTTTTGCCACATATCAATATTTTCTTCACTATTTTCTTCATGATTTAATATTACCTTAATTAATTACTCCATGTATATTTTTTATTTTTGAAATTTTTTTTTATTTTTTTCTTTTTTTTTTCTTATTTATCGTCTCTATCTTTTCTCATCCGACATCAGCTCATCTTCTCCCCACTCTCTTTAATTTCTCACCCGACATCCCCTCATCTTCTCCCCCACTCTCTCTTTCTCAAACCCCACTTTTATCTCTCTCACATCCACATATCATCTTTATCACGTTTTCGAAGTTTAATCTCTTATGGGAGTTGATAAATTCGAATTCTTGAGGTATAGGCGGTGGCGTCGGCGACTACCACGGTAACAGAGGTCACGACCATCAGCACCGGGAGTGGGGAGGCCGCGGAGGGCGGATTCAGGCAAAACCGTGGAGGGGATCGTGCGCACGGCGGTGTTTTGGTATTTTGCCTTAAAATTTTTCACCTCCAAGATCTCTCCTAATTTTTGGTGCTCTTCTCCAACCTCTTCTAAAATGGCAAAATCCTGATGAGTGCTCCAAATTCGTCGTATCATGATTTCATTCCATAATTTGATATTGGATTAATCTATATCGAAATCTTAGAACAATTTATTTATATTATTGTGATAGAATGGGTATAAGTTTAGTTATAATAATATCTGTCGGCTGCATCGCGCGGGTCACTACACTAGTAATATATTAAAGGATCAATTCATTGCAACTCATAAATAAAAAAAGCAATAGCATAATTTAAATGATGGCGTAAATGACGAAAGAGATTCTAAATCACAATTCAAATAAAATAATAAGAGTCTGAAATTTTGAGTCTTTATTAGTTATTAATTTATTAGCATGCTTTTCATCTAAGCTTGTACTCAGTATTAAATATCTAGAAGCTGTAGCAAAGCTTGTCTATATCAAGCTCGTAGCTTGAATTCAACTCCATCAAGCTCGTCTATATATATTTTGTTTCAACTGGAGAAGAAGGTAAAATGTCACTATAATAAAATTATGATATAGCGATACTTTCAAGTATCTTTTTTAAAAATTAAAAAAAAAATATTGCTGACAAAAATACCAACATTTATTATTAGTATCGCTATATATGCCGTCGTTAGGATGTATAGCGACACATTATTATAATGTGTTCTAAAAATATATTGCTATAATCTAATTTTGAATATAAGTGAAATATAGATAGGACACTTATACAAAAATGTCACAAAAATATATCGCTATATATAATTTAATTTTCTTGTAGTGTGTCGACTCGATTTTGCGTTTAAACCAAGCTCGAGCCAGGATCAGCTCCCTTGAGCTTGGCTAGAGGGTGAAACAAAAACAAAAAAAATCAAAAAAAAAAAAAACCCTTCCATGCACTACACTTAAAGGGCATTGCTCAACAAATAAAAAAAAAAATAAAAAAAGAACCGACCCCTGAACAAATAAATTGTTATATGCTCATTTCCCTGGGATTTTGGGCCCAAAGAAAAAAAAAAAAAAAAAAAAATCTTGCCACAATTAGGCCTGACAAAATATATACCCATCCTTGAAGATCATTTTTTCTATTTTGATTTCTTTCCAATAATAAGTTTTGAAAGGTATGTAAAAGGTGATTCCCTATACCAAAACTTCTTTTTTTTTTTTTTTTTCTGTTGAAAGAAAGATACAAGAAGGACAAAAATAAAGGAGAAAAAAATCTACAATGAATTAAGCATAAGCCTAGTTTCGACATTTTCAAACACCGTGTTATCTAGATGTTTGAATCAAAAGTTTGCAAAGATGATATGACAAAATGAATCTGATGAGTAGCTTCTTTTCTTGGTTGAAGAGATTTTTCTTGGACAAAATGCTCTTCTTCTGTAATGAACTCTAAATCTTTCTTACATATTTTACCTAGCATGATGGGACCTTCTTTTTACTACTTGTGTTATCCCTTTTTTTTAAAAAAAAAAAAAACTTAAAATCTAAAAGAGACTAGTAAAATACAAAAGATAAGGCTAGTAGAGATTACAACCTCTTTGAATTGTAGACTTAGCATTTCTCCTCATAAAATATGAAGGTGAAAATGAATATATGGAGAACCCCTAAACTACACATGATTGTGGCATAGTCCCCTCAACTTTATTTTTTTAGTTGGTACTTCTCTAACTTCTAAGTTTTATTTGAGTTTTTATAGATAATTTAGTCAATTTTTTTTTTTAAAAAAAAAGTTTTATAAGTAAATTAGCTATTACCAGTTAATTAGTACAGTTTTAAATTTGATATATATAATTATCAATTTATTTGATAAAATTTCTATATATTTGGCTAAAATCATTCAATTCTATAAAATCAAAAGTTGAGGAGTCTCAATAAACAAAAAAAAAGTTCAAGAGGTTATTTTAGAGTGTTCTATTCTTTTTTTTTTTGAGAAAAAGGTAGCACACTACTCGCTTCATTCATAAGGAGAGTGAATTCAGCTAACAAGAGTGAGACAGCAAGATCTCCGGAAGAAAAAGCAAAAACATAAAAAGAAAAAACCAAAAGACAACAGTAGTACTAAAAAGAAAAGGAAAAATAAGGTCAACCACCAAAAGACACCACTCAACGAAGGTCTCTCAAACTAAGTCCTTCCGGTGCGACAGCTCCCTCCTGACCCAACTGACGACATACAGGGGGTCAGTGTTTGACATCTGGAAAATGGCTCTGTTCCTAACATTCCAAATCACCCACCAATATGCTGCCAAAAAGGTAATCTATTCTTGGGGGCGCTCTTCATGCATTTTGGCTTAACAAAATGTTAAAAATAGTAATCTAAAATTTAGTTAGAGATAGAGTTTGTCCAAATTATATATTGATTATATTTAAAAGTTTATATAGTTATAGCAAAATTTGTAATTATCCAAATTAAAAGTTTTATTTGTCATATGTTATGACTTGATAGCTATATATAGTTAGGCGTGAGATAATTAGATGTACCGACCATAGTAGATATGGCAGCATAAGGTCAAGAATGTCGTAGCGGGTATAATTTAATATTTTTTACTAAAAAAAGTATTAGTTTGGTTATCTTTCTTCTCCAATGTCTCTTTTTCATATATTTTATTTAGAATTTTAGACGCTGGATTATATAATCAGTATCAGCATGAATACTGGTTTCAACAATTGATATCAAAGGCGAAAAGTACCGAACTAATTCTAAGCAAGACGATAACAGATTTAAAAAGAATATATAACTAGTGTACTAGATAGCTACATCAAAATCAGCAACTCGTAGCAGATCGATAAAGATGACGTTAGGTAAAACCGAAGTAAAGGTTGTAGTAGGTCGATAAAGATGACGTTAGGTAAAACCGAAGTAAAGGAATAGTTTCAAAAAAGTTGGCCTCCGCACAACACACGACAGAAGGTGATTGTGATGCTTGACGAAAAGAGAGCGAGAAAAGCTCGTGAATTGTAATGACCCGGCCAATTGGCAATAATAACTCATTAGTCCCAAATCACAGCCCAAAATGCTTGAACCTAGTTATTGTTACTAGTGTTCATTATCTCTTATATACCCAATTATAATTTCATTTCCATCCAATGTGGGACTATTGGGGTGTCACATGAATAGATCAAAAAAAAACTTATCAAGATAGCTAATGGAGCTAAGCAAGCAAGCCGAGGTAAAAAATAATAATAATAAATAATTCGGCGAGATTTCGATAAAATAAGAACGTCATCCAAACAGGAAGGTACAAGTTTGAAACTCAATTTTTTATTTTTCTAGTTTCGTTATGAATTTAGATTAGTTTATTCAATCTAGTTTACCGATATTCGATGGAACGAACTTTAATCGATAAAAAATTTTCATTCAATGTTTCCTTAAATTTCAAGATTTGTGAGATGTGGTGGAAAATAAAAATTAAGAAAAAGAATTTGATAAAGATAAATTTGATGAAAGAAATATATAAGTTCTATCATATATTTTTCAAGTGGTGGATGTCACGTCCCAGGGTAAACCAAAATCCGGACTCGTCAACAAATCCGCCGTATACACGGAAAGCTTCGTGCACACAAGGCGTCAATAAGCTACTCAAGTATAAAGAACCATACAGTAGAGAAAAACAAAGTTAAAACTAAAAATAGCCATCAGATTGAACTGCACTATAAAGCGCAAAATACAAAATCCATTTCCCAAGAATATAAATACAAATAGCTGGCGAAAGGCCAGACCCAAGAGTATAGTAGTCTGAAAAAGAAATAAAAGCAACATCGGGTCCACTGCTATAGTCCACAAGATCAAGAAGGAGATCTATCTAGCCCGTGTTCCTCTTACCTCGGTCCGCAGTCGCCGCAACAGTCACGGAAGACTTGCAAAAAGTGGGTCAACAAAAGGTGTGAGAATTACTAATTAAAAATTAGTACTTCTCAGTGGGTATGTCATCGATAACTCCGACCTACCTACTAAGTTTACCCGAGGCAAAAAGAAGAAAATAGTAAGAACAATAAAAAAACTGCTGAAATATAATCTATCACTACTATATCTCTAACATGCATGAATGAACTATATAATAATAATGCATGTATCAACTACAAATATCGCCGAGAGTAACCCAATCAACCGACTGGTATGAGGTACAATCCCGCCTGCACTAGTATTACATCTGATAACACTAACAATCCATAAATCGCCGATGTGGAATCATACCCAAAATAAATCTAGCCGTCTAACTCCGGAGTGGCACTTGAGGGGAGCAGCTCGCTCGAGAAATAGTAACCAGGTCAAGTATATAGCAAGTTAAAGTCAAACTCATGGCCAAAAAGGATGACCCTAGCCACTATGATAGAATTCCGGCTCCAAACTGATGCATAACTAACCACTCATTCCAGTCGTCCACAGTTCAGGGCTACCGAATATCTCAAGAGTCCAACAATCTAATACTATCCCACCCCAACTCGAGAATAACTATACGATCACTAACCCATACTCAAAACCCCGAGCATACATGAACCACAAGGTAAAAAAATAAAAGATTTTCTCCTAGGTTCAAATCCAAGTAGATAGTGCAATAAAAGAAATATCCTACCTAAATAGCTATACAATTCATGCAATTGTTCCAAACAAGATATACCTCAAATGGATGGCTCAAACTTAATTCCTAAGTTCCTCTTTACACTAGAAACACTTTAAAACCTCCAAATTATAGCCACCAAGTCCCAATCAAAAGAAAAGGTCCAAGTGTCTCAATGTTGTCCAGAATACTGTAAAATTCCATGAAGTTGAGTTTGGGATAGGGGTAAGGGCAGAGGGGGGGGGGAACAATCCAGCGAAATTACAAGGTAAATCAAATAAAAAAGATGCTCACCAAACCTCTAAGAAAGTCCCCAGGTTTCTAATCCATGATAAAAACTCAATAAATGCCACGAAATTACATCTATAGGTGAACAATTACTAAAAAACACAAAACTTCAGGATGTAAATTTTTGGCTTGTTAAGCCTAAGAAAATTAATCCATATTTCATCTAAAACAAACCTTCCAATCAGTTAAAATAAGGTCTTGTAGAAACTGAGAATTTTTAAAGTTTAATTTAATTAAATTGAATAGTTTGAATTTTTGCATAATAACTTAAGTGAATAGTAACCTATCGTTTTTCTAGATCGTTTCTACGAACGTGCCTAATCTGGCCGATCTGAACCCGAACCTGGTGATGTCAATACTCGATTTGATCGGTCTCATCGAGATGAGCATGATAGTGTGATCCAATTTTAATTTCGTTGAGCCTAGGGCCTCGAAAAGCGTGCCAGACTATGTTATTTCTTCATGTGGATGATTACGTGAGTTCCCGAGACCTAATTTTGACGAACCAAAATAGCTACTTGATAGGTTTCGATGAGCCGGATGTCATGGTGTCGTCCATTTTTATGTTCAACGACCTGATTGCCTCGAAATATGTGAAATACTAAAAATTTTAGTATTTTCTTGCGTAAATGCTACTATTTTATGTGTGGTTTTGGATGGCTTTGTTTGTGGAGCGACCTTATAGCACTTTCCACCTTCACTTTTGGGTTTTGCTGTCACGCCCCGGGGTCGAAACTGCGCCCCGGGCTCGCCAACAAATCCGCCGCCCCTATGGGAAGCCCCGTAGAGACGTAGCGACTAACCTGCAAAGAAACATCTATACTAGCAGATATCAGAGCTGAAATAGTAAAAGCTAAACATAAACATAAAATACAACTATCTCTCAGAATAAATACAATCCATCCTCACCACAAAATACACAAGTCTCTCAAAACAGGAAAATAAAAGTACAACTCGATATATCACTACATAAATCTCTCAACATGACACACTCCAAAATAACATAGGGGTACCTCTAATCACACACTGAAGCTGAAGGGAAGGGATCTATCTCGCGACTCCCTTACCTCGGTCTGTAGGAGCTGGATCAGCGACTAGTACAGCAGGAACTGGAGCTGAAGTCCCTGGGGAAAAAGAAACCACGACGGGTGTGAGAACTACCTCCCACAGTAGTTCTCAGTGGGTGCCGCCAACAAGCCCGACGGTCTGCTCACTAAGTCTACTAGAGGCATAAAGTAACAAAAGAAGTGCTGTACAGAAAAGCTGGAAAGGTAAAATCTACAGCTACTATGCCTCTATCCGAATGCTCAAGGAGTAGGACAGAAAGAACAATATGCCACTACTTGTACTCATCTCAAATCACCCAATCCAAACTGACTGCCACATCGGGTCCAGTCAAACCTGCGCCTACCTACTGCCGTCACATCCCGGAGGATCGGACTTACGTAGGACGTCCGTGACTGCCAAAACTGGCTCAGCCAGAGGGACGGTGTCCGTGACTGCCAAAACTGGCTCAGCCAGAGGGATACATGCATCAACAAGCCGCGATAGAAGTGTCAGGCCCAACTCCGGAGTGGCACTCGAGGGGCGCGACCCTACCGAGCAAAGTATCCGCGCATCTCTGTCAAGCTCAAATGTGGCTCCTGCAGGCTATGATCCAAATCACTGTCTCACTCACTGGCTAGAAACTACACTGCTGAGACTCACTATCACTCTCACAGATCCCATGAACCCAGATCTATCATCACTATCACTATCCCAAGAAAAGTGATCTACAGACTGCTATCAACTCCACTCGGTCCCCAGACACGAGTGCAAATGCATCCCACAACTACTCGACCTCCCAGCCCACAACTCAAGCAAGGAAACTATGTCTAGAGTGACAAAGGTAACAAGTGATGTGGGAAAGTCTAAAGCAATGAAGAAACCTAGTCCAGGTTGAAGTTTGCTACGGTCCGGCTGAACATGATATATATATATGACAAGGGTGCTAGGTTAAGTTCCAAGGTTTAATAATTTACATGTTGCAAGAATCACAATGAGATCACTAAATTTGGCAACTAACACATGAGGGTCCAAACATACAGTTTTCACAGGTTATTTAGTTCATATACTAACATGCATGCTACTACATTCATAGAATTAGAGTGCAGTCCACAGATTTTGAAAGCAGGATCACCCACCTGAACACGCTAACTGTCCGAGGTTGTACAGCTAAGAAAGTCCAGAAACAGCCAAATCACAGTATCCACCAAGCTAGCAACACGGTAGTAGTGCTCACAATGTCCTGGGTACAACATATTCCAAAATTACACTATAATCCATACAATTTTCCAAGTCCCCAAAAATCTGTGTGAACAGTCCCTTAAACATGAAAAATTCACCTAAAAAACATTCTCCAAAAATTCTGATAAAAATACGACGGCGATGCTCGCGAAGAGTAAATGTCGATAGAGTCCTGAAACTTTGAAAACTAATGTCCGGATGAGGAGATAAAAATCCGACAAGTGGGTGCTGTCCTATTCATCCAACAGTCACAAAGAGGGTAAAAATTGTACCCAAAACCCCAAGAAGAGCTCAGTTCCAGAAAAAGCATCCAACACGAAAGTTGTAGATTCACCTCTTACAAAACCGTCGCCGCAAAAATCGTACAAAAATACCTTCGGGGTAGCTCTGTAGACCTCCCAGACTAAACTGCGACGAAAATGGGCCTCCAACTGTAAATCGTCGCTCCGCACCCCGATGCAGAAATCGCTGTCGTCGCGGCCTCCAAAAAATCCAAGCTTTCACCAGAAGATGCACAAGAGGTAGATGAAGAATTTTGGTTAAGAGCACTAAGGCAGAAAACCTCGGGAAAAGCTTCAAAATGGAAGCCCAAGTAGCCTATTTATAGGCCTCACCCGAAAGCAGCCAAAAAAGGCAAGTCCAAAGGTTTCGGGCCCAACTTTCGGGCGCCCGGAAGTTTTCGGGCGGCCACAGTGTTGGGCCGGCCCAACACTGTTCACGCCCGAAAACACGAGATGCAGCCACGTGTCCCACCAAATAGGGAACACTGGTGCAGGGCCAGCCGATGGGCGCCACGTGTCCCGCCGAACAGGGAACAGCGGCGCGGGACCACTCAAAGCCTGCCACGTGTCCTCACACCGCACAGTAAGGCGGTTGGCGCCCACCAATGAGCGGGCACCACATGTCCTCCCGGCTGACCCGCCGACCGGCCGCCGCACGCGCCGGTCGCGCGACGTGGCTTCACGTGCGCACGCAGCCCGAGACGCCGGCCACGCGTCCTGTGCACCGCCCCCGCTGCGCCCGCAAATCAGAGGGTGACACGTGTCCCATGCACCCGGTCCACGCATCTCACTTGAAATTTCGTGGACCGCGCCGCGTGTACCGACCAACCGGAGGCTGCCACGTGTCCCCCGCCTTGGTCCATGCACCGCCGCGCTCACCCGATAGACCGCGCGCCCTGAGCCCGCCAACCAGGCGGTGCCACGTGTCCCTGCGCCGGGTCTGTGCACCCCGCCGCACTGCTCTGTGGACCGCACGCCGTAAACCGGCCAATAATAGGCCGCCACGTGGCATGCCGGCGGTCTACGGCCCCTCCCATGTACCAAAAACCACTGAAAACTTCCGGGAGTCCGTTTTTGGGCATCTGGACTCAGAATCAAACAAGCAAATAGCCGTTTTCAAGCGTTTTTCCGTGCTGAATCCATTTTCGACCTCTGTTTCGCCTAATTCTTTTCAGAAATTTCGACAAACCTAGCCGAAGGCCAACACAGCAAGTGATATCATACAGGGTCCATCTGTGGCATCCCATTGATGCACCATGGGCCAGATACACCAATACTAGGTGTTCTAACAGTGGATTCATCGGAAGAACGCTGCATGGGAACCAGGGCCACTACATTAGCTGTAATTATCCTTGGTGTAACGACCCGGCCCACTAGCAATAATAACTCGTTGGGCCCAAACCACAGCCCAAAATGCTTAAGCCCAGTTATTATTATTAGTGTCCATGTCTCTTATAAATCCAATCACAACCCATTCCCATCCGATGTGGGACTATTGGGGGCGTCACAGACTCCCCCCGTTTAGGCCTGACGTCCTCGTCAGCCTAAACATACACACACAGCAGACCAAGATCACCAGGCGATGTGAGACTCGTCTCGCTAGCCCTGTCATCTAGACCCAGGCTCAGTCGAGACTCGCCGCACACTTTCGGCTGGTTATTAGCTCTGATACCAAATGTAACGACCCGGCCCACTAGCAATAATAACTCGTTGGGCCCAAACCGCAGCCCAAAATGCTTAAGCCCAGTTATTATTATTAGTGTCCATGTCTCTTATAAATCCAATCACAACCCATTCCCATCCGATGTGGGACTATTGGGGGCGTCACACTTGGTTTGGGGTTTTAATAGCAATTTGTGCTATTGGGTTAGTGGATCTTCTAGGATCCCAACTACCCACGAATTCAAACTCCCTCAGTCTGCGCAACCACCCTCTCCACGTCCTCTTCACCTTCTTATTCTTTCTCCCTGAGCCAACAACAATTGACCTTGGGAGGAGAAGCCTTCTTTGTGAGCTCGGACTGAGAAGGGAGGAGAAGCTCTGACCTTTGGACTCTTGGCACCCTAGCCATCTGAGATCCTCTCCCGCCTCTGGGACTGACCCTATGGAGCCTGGTCACCGGACTCCTCTAAGTTGCGCCGGAGAGGGAACCTCTTCTTCTTCTTCTCTTTGCTGACCGAGGTAACTCCAACTCCTTCTTTTCTTGTTTTGCTTGCTTCAAGACACATCGCAGTGTTTCTCTAACATCTAGGGCATCACCCTGGTGTAGTCGTGCGACCTGAAGATCTCCGGTTAACCGGCGGAGGCTTTGAAGCCGCAAATAAAAAAGATGCTCACCAAACCTCTAAGAAGGTCCCCAAGTTTCTAATCCATGATAAAAACTCAATAAATGCCACGAAATTACATCTATAGGTGAACAATTACTAAAAAACACAAAAATTCAGGATGTAAATTTTTGGCTTGTTAAGCCTAAGAAAATCAATCCATATTTCATCTAAAACAAACCTTCCAATCAGTTGAAATAAGGTCTTGTAGAAACTGAGAATTTTTAAAGTTTAATTTGGTTGAATTGAATAGTTTGAATTTTTGCAAAATAACTTAAGTGAATAGTAACCTAACGTTTTTCTAGATCGTTTCTACGAACGTGCCTAATCTGGCCGATCTGAACCCGAACCTGGTGATGTCAATACTCGATTTGATCGGTCTCATCGAGATGAGCATGATAGCGTGATCCAATTTTAATTTCGTTGAGCCTAGGGCCTCGAAAAGCGTGCCAGACTATATTATTTCTTCATGTGGATGATTACGTGAGTTCCCGAGACCTAATTTTGACGAACCAAAATCGCTACTTGATAGGTTTCGATGAGCCGGATGTCATGGTGTCGTCCGTTTTTATGTTCGACGACCTGATTGCCTCGAAATATGTGAAATACTAAAAATTTTAGTATTTTCTTGCGTAAGTGCTACTATTTTATGTGTGGTTTTAGACGGCTTTGTTTGTGGAGGGACCTTATAGCACTTTTCACCTTCACTTTTGGGTTTAGCTGTAATTATCCTTGGTTTGGGGTTTTAATAGCAATTTGTGCTATTGGGTTAGTGGATCTTCTAGGATCCCAACTACCCACGAATTCAAACTCCCTCAGTCTGCGCAACCACCCTCTCCACGTCCTCCTCACCTTCTTATTCTTTCTCCCTGAGCCAACAACAATTGACCTTGGGAGGAGAAGCCTTCTTTGTGAGCTCGGACTGAGAGGAGAGGAGAAGCTCTGTCCTTTGGACTCTTGGCACCCTAGCCATCTGAGATCCTCTCCCGCCTCTGGGACTGACCCTATGGAGCCTGGTCACCGGACTCCTCTACGTTGCGCCGGAGAGGGAACCTCTTCTTCTTCTTCTCTTTGCTGACCGAGGTAACCCCAACTTCTTTTCTTGTTTTGCTTGCTTCAAGACACATCACAGTGTTTCTCTAACATCTAGGGCATCACCCTGGTGTAGTCGTGCGACCTGAAGATCTCCGGTTAACCGGCGGAGGCTTTGAAGCCGCAAATAAAAAAGATGCTCACCAAACCTCTAAAAAGGTCCCCAAGTTTCTAATCCATGATAAAAACTCAATAAATGCCACGAAATTACATCTATAGGTGAACAATTACTAAAAAACATAAAAATTCAGGATGTAAATTTTTGGCTTGTTAAGCCTAAGAAAATCAATCCATATTTCATCTAAGACAAACCTTCCAATCAGTTGAAATAAGGTCTTGTAGAAACTGAGAATTTTTAAAGTTTAATTTGGTTAAATTGAATAGTTTGAATTTTTGCATAATAACTTAAGTGAATAGTAACCTAACGTTTTTCTAGATCGTTTCTACGAACGTGCCTAATCTGGCCGATCTGAGTCCGAACTTGGTGATGTCAATACTCGATTTGATCGGTCTCATCGAGATGAGCATGATAGCGTGATCCAATTTTAATTTCGTTGAGCCTAGGGCCTCGAAAAGCGTGCCAGACTATATTATTTCTTCATGTGGATGATGTTTTCCCAAAAAGGAATGGTGTAAAACGTGAGGATGTTGTAGAAAGAAAATTTAAAAGAACCAGAAATTAGAAGGGTTCATGCTTCCCAGATACCCGCAGGTATCCGGTTAATTATGCCGTCCTTGTTATATTTTGGCCACCTCCGATTAAGCTGGTTATGATCAAAATAGCATACTCCAAATATTATTTTTATTTTTATTTATTATTTATTTTATGATGATAATGATGACAACCATTTAAACATTTTTCTGAGTCATTTATAAATTTATGTAAGTATATGAGTCCACGAAATCCATAATATCCAGTGCAATTGTCATATTGTCCGTAATATCCAGCGCGATCGTCATATTGTCCGTAATATCCAGCGCAATCGTCATATTGTCCATAATATCCAGCGCAACTGTCATATTGTCTCCGCGGTTATTAAGCTTATATTCACTTGCTTCAAAACCGATATGATATTTCAACTAACAATAATTTTATCAGCTTTAAAATCTCTTTTTTTTTTTTTTTAAATAAATATTATGGCCTTAAACTTTATATATATATATATATATATATATATATATATATATATATATATATATAATCAGATTTTTTTTTATATATATATATCTTTTTTAACTCAATATTAATAATAATTTTATTAGTAAAAGTATATTATTGAATACATATTAATTTAAGCATACTAAAGAAACTGATTCCACCCTTTTTTTTTTTTTTTTTTTTTTTTTTAGATTTTCTGGTTACTTGCTCACGAAGCAGAGGAAGGAGCTTCGGCGGCGACGCGAGGGCGGCTTCGGCGGCCGAGGCGGCGACACGAAGGGCGGCGGCTCGAAGGCTTGCGAGGAGAAGGCGGCGACTCGGTGGAGACCCGCGGGGGCAGCGGCTCGGCGACGTGGGGCGCGGCGTGGCGACGCGAGCGGCGGCTTGCGAGCAGACGGCGGCGACTGGGCGACGTGGGGCGCGGCGCGGCGACGCGAGCGGCGGCTTTCGAGCAGACGGCGGCGACGCGAGCGGCAGCTTCGGCGGCGACGCGAGGCGATGGTGACGGCGACTGGGCGACGTGGGGTGCGGCGCGGCGACGGCTGGTGGCTTTGCGAGGAGAAGGCGGCGACGCGAGCGGCGGCGACGCGAGCGGCGGCTTCGGCGGCGATGGCGACGGGGCGGCGCGGGCGCGATCTCCTCTTTTCTTTTTTTCTTTTTTTTTTTTTCTCTCTCTCTCTCTCAGTCTTCTCTTCTTTCCTTTTTTTTTTTTTTTTTTTTTTTTTTTTTTTTTTTTTTTTTTTTTCCTCTGGTTAACAGAGCTCCCCCCCTTTTTTATAGGCTCCAACCCACAGATATTTTTTATTTTTATTATTATTTTATTTTATTTTATTTTATTTATTTATTTTTATTTTTATTATTATTATTATTATTATATATATATATATATATATATATATATATATATATATATATATATATATATATATATATACTATTTTATTTTATTTTATTATATTTTGTTTAGACTTAACATTTAGGCCAACCCAACAGATGATTACGTGAGTTCCCGAGACCTAATTTTGACGAACCAAAATCGCTACTTGATAGATTTCGATGAGCCGGTTGTCATGGTGTCGTCCGTTTTTATGTTCGACGACCTGATTGCCTCGAAATATGTGAAATACTAAAAATTTTAGTATTTTTTTGCGTAAGTGCTAGTATTTTATGTGTGGTTTTGGACGGCTTTGTTTGTGGAGGGACCTTATAGCACTTTTCACCTTCACTTTTGGATTTAGCTGTAATTATCCTTGGTTTGGGGTTTTAATAGCAATTTGTGCTATTGGGTTAGTGGATCTTCTAGGATCCCAACTACCCACGAATTCAAACTCCCTCAGTCTGCGCAACCACCCTCTCCACGTCCTCCTCACCTTCTTATTCTTTCTCCCTGAGCCAACAACAATTGACCTTGGGAGGAGAAGCCTTCTTTGTGAGCTCGGACTGAGAAGGAAGGAGAAGCTCTGACCTTTGGACTCTTGGCACCCTAGCCATCTGAGATCCTCTCCCGCCTCTGGGACTGACCCTATGGAGCCTGGTCACCGGACTCCTCTACGTTGCGCCGGAGAGGGAACCTCTTCTTCTTCTTCTCTTTGCTGACCGAGGTAACCCCAACTCCTTTTCTTGTTTTGCTTGCTTCAAGACACATCACAGTTTTTCTCTGACATCTAGGGCATCACCCTGGTGTAGTCGTGCGACCTGAAGATCTCCGGTTAACCGGCGGAGGCTTTGAAACGTATATTATATAATTTATATACATAATAATAATGGAATAGTAACCGTGTTGTTAGATTAAATGTAACATCCATAAATTTTATAGAGACAAAATAAGAATTTTTAAAAACAGAAGTAAAATACAAAAGAGAATTTTATAAGACTTTTTTCTTTTATTTAAGCCTACAAAAAATATTTTCTAACATATCCTTCAAAACCTTAAATTTTTCTTAATTATTTTTGGTTGACCAAAATCTCCTTATATATTTCAAAAAAAAAAAATTCAAATATACTCCAAAACCTGGGAGTTACTAATGAGATTTCAAATTTAAAAGAGTATTTTAAAAATAAAGAAGTGCATTTAATAGCATAGTTAGTTAATTCGAATTCGGCAAAAATTCGGTTCGGATATAATACAGATAAAATTCGTATCATGATTTTTAAATTCGTTGAAAAATTCGGTAAAAAAACGGACTCGACAATTATTCGGATACGTGATTTATACGGAAATTATACATTTTCGAATTAAAAATTCGGGATCAAAAATTCGGCTATTAAATTAATTTTTTTTTCTAGATTTATACTATGAGCATTATAATTTTTAAAAATATAAAAATAAATAGATATAAAATAAAATAGATAGGCTAACAAGATTTCAGGTTTAAAGTTTGAAGGTTGAAAAAACATCAAATTTTTTATTATAAATAGACATGTGCTGTGAACTGTGAAGTGTGAACAGTGAAGGAATTTATTTTATTTTTTTTTCTTGAAAAGTGAAGTGTTGTATGGTGTAAAGTATTGTTGGACTTGGACCGGTTAATACAGTGTGCACCATCAATGAATCTTGGATTCTTGGTTAAAGATGATTGGATAGTGTGCACCATCAATGAGTCTTGGACTCTTGGTTAAAGAGGATTGGGTAGTGTTTGGGTTTAATTTTTGAAATTCAAAAAAAAAAAACAGTAACGAATTTTTGGAGAAAAAAATCGCAGTTCGCGAATTATTCGTGAATAATAATTTTTGGAATTTTTTTTTCCGAATTAATTCGAATTTTTGAAAAAATTCGAAAACGGTTCGTTTAATTCGAATTCTCAATAATTCGCGAATAATTCACGAATAATTCGCGAATTAACTAACTATGTTTAATAGTAGTGAGGTGTAAATAAACGAAGAGTAATGTTACCCACAAATCATATTTGATCTGTATGATGTATATTTTATTCATCTAAGAATGAAAATTTTTTCATTAGTCACATTGATGTGTATAAGATACATATTTTTTTTGAATTTACAAATAATATTTTTCAGAAACGAAAAAAAAATTGCTGCTTAAAAAATTTCAAATTTATTTTTTTATTCCCCGAATATCAATCTAAACCCCAAGCCTTATTAGTAAAATATTAGTTTTAGTAAAAGATATTTTAGAAATAAAGAAGTGAATTTTTAAAAATTAAACGACAATAATGTCTACCACAAATCATATTTGATGTGTATGATGTACATTTTATTTATCTAAGAATAAAATTTTTTTTACTAGTCACATTGATGTGTCACTCTATTCTAGAATAGATGGGATAAAAAACATTTTCAATTTTTTTTTCATAAACGAAAATAATTTTTAAAAAATTTTTTTTTTTTTATTCAATATAATTATAAGAAAACCTTAGTTAGTAAAATATTTTTTTTAGTGAAAAATTAATAAGGACAATTTGGTCTGCTAAAAATATATTAGATATTTTTGAAGGTTTTAAAAATATATTAGATATTATCCCTAAAAAGGTTCTTTGGTTTCTTCAAAAAAATGTGACAAAAATAATTTATTTTTTTTAAACAGGCAAAATTTAAAAAGTTTTTTTTTACCAGTTTAGTTATATTTTAAATAGTTTTTTTTTTTTTTTTTTTGAAAAGTTTCTTTTTTTCAGATTTTGTAAACAACTAATATTTTATTTTCCTTCTAAAAAAATTCAAAAACGAAACACTAATTTTTTATAAAAAAATTTTAAAAAAAATCTGAAAAAAAAAAAATTTTTTTTTTTTTTTTTGGAGCAATTGAAATACTTTTTTTGGAGCAACTAAACTGCCCCAAAAAAAAAAAAAAAAAAAAAAAAAAAGGGGGGGTGTTTGAAGAGTGAAGACTGGAAAAAGCCGAATTTCCCGGTCTGGTTGGTCCGATTTCTCAGTCTCCTTCCCGTCTGCACAGATTTTTTTTTTTGATACCAATCAGTCTGTGCTGTCTGTCTTTGCAAAAAGAGTACGTCTCTCTCTCTCTCTCTCTCTCTTAGGGTTTTCCTCTTCTCTTTCCTCCTTTCATTTATCTTCTGTCATAACCTAAAAAAAAAAAAAAAAAAAAAAAAAAAAATCATCATCATCTTACCTCTCCCCCAGATCCTAGTGGGAAGATCAAGATCAAGAACAAGAACAAGAACAAGAAGAAGAAGACCCCCCCCCCACTCCAAAGGCTCCAATCCAAATCTCTCCCTCCCCCAACATTTCCCCCATTCTTTTTTCTTTTCCCTCTTCAAAAAAAAAAGAGAAAAAAAAGAGCAGCAGTAAACAAGGTATGGGCTCCTACAAATAGCAGGGGGCTAGTGTTTATTACTTGCTTTTCTTGATTATTCAAATTCCTCTTTTTTCTCTTTTTTTTTTTTTTTTTTTTTTCTTTCTTTTTCTTTGGGGCAATCAGTTTTTTGCACTTTCATTTTGTGATCTGTTTAGGGTTTGATATCTCTGATCTGCTTATTTCCTTTCAGTAAAACCACAAATAATCCTCTCATCTTCATGATTCCTGTAATTCCTGTTTAAATGAAGATGATTCTTGTGATTCCTGTTTAAATGCATGAGTCTTTTATTTGGTATATTTTTTTGATTTCATTTACTCAAAAAGTATGTAGTATTTTTTTGATTTGATCACTGTTCTGCCAAATTACTTAAAAAAATATATAAAAAAATTCTCCATACCGAATATGTTATCATTGAATATCTTATTCCGAAATTCAAACAGGATTGATCAGTAAAATTTTAAGTGCATATTGCTTGGGATTATTACAAAGTACAAGTGTTTGGCGATCGTCGTCAGAAAAAAAAAAAAAAAAAAGTAATAAGGGACTGAAATTTATTTTCGGTATGAAAAATGCTTTTCCGCATGTTTGGTTCGATGTAAAATAATTTTTCCGTAAAAGTAATTTTACGGATTTGGGGAAAATTTGAATTTTTCATTTTTCGCTGTTTTTCAGCGAAAATGAAAACTCTCTAGAGGAGAGTAATTTACCCTCTATTTCTCTTTACATTAATATATTATTATATCATATTTTATTTATAAATATATATTTATATAGTATATAGTATATTATTTATATTATATAATATAATTTTGAATATATAGTATAATTTTGAAAATATTTAATTTATAAATATAGATGATGATGATGATGATAATAATAATATATAATAAATGTAGATATAAATTATAAGTATAATATATATTATGATAATATAATATATATATAGAAGAAAAATATATAAAATTATTTTCATTCATATATTTTTTTTCAACCAAACAATCGTGGCTGGAAAACTAATTTTCTTTTCCTATAAACCAAACGTTAAAGAGCGTAAAAAAAAATTTTCCGCCGAAAACTCTTTTCTATTGAGAATTATTTTTTATAGTTTTACGTCGAACCAAACTGACCCTAAGTGAGAAAACTATTGACTATGCATTTCATGTCATTGCAGAGGGGAGGAGAAAAAAAAAAGTCTCAAGCCCTAATCTCGTAATACGGAGCCGAGTCTAATGGCTTTAAGCGTTTTAGAAAGCCCATTTGTTTCTCATGCACAATTTATATTTGGTTGATCCCTTTTGTTATCATGATAAGTTGACTCTTATTAAAGAGCGTTAGCGTCGTCTTGTTTTGCTTCCTTTGTTGGAAGGGATCTTTTTTCTTTTTCCCCCTATTGATAAAGTGCATGCACTGCGAGTACTTGTGTGCTTTTCTTAGTTTCAATACTTTGTGTTTGTTTTTTACTCTTTCACCTTGTTAATACCCAATTTCTAGTAGTTACTGATTGTCCAATAGGCTTATTAATGTCGCCCCACGTACGCTGAAATGCGCGATCTGCATTAAGATCCGATCAACCAAGCAACCAGTAAAAAAATGGCCGATAAACGCGAAGGTTATGATGTCAATGATCGACAGGTCCTTTCTAGTTGGTTCTTTGCTTACTAATCCTTGTGTATATTTAACGTATGCAAGATCATTCAGTTTCTTTATATGTATTTGGAAGAAACTCTATCACAAAAGATATGTGGTTGTATTGGAAGAACCAAATCTGACGTTTTCTTTATACCTTGAAATGATTGCGCATAAGTTAGCATGTTTTAATTAAAATTCATGTGCTCGGAAGTGTTCAAATTTGATTTACGGTCCAATGTGCAGATGTAATGATAAAGAGCGTGTATGGATATCCTACGCAAGTCAGGTGCATAAACTCGTAATTTCCGCCACTCTCTTGTATTAGCAAAGTTACCCATAACTAGATTCAAGAACTGAACCCTCAGAACATATAATTCGTGGTTTTTAGTACTTTGAAATGAATATAAACTGGTAATACGCCAAGTATGCTATTTGCGTTCTTTCTTTATGGTTCTTTGATGTTAGATTGCGATAAAATGGTATGCAGATATTGCATGCTTTCAGAATTAGGATTCATGGAAAACTTTTAGAAGAGATTGCATATATTGGTGCTCATGAGAAATTTAAAAAGTGTGAGAGCTTATACTGATGCACTGCATCTGGGAACAATTGCTTGCATGTGCCTGTTGGATGCGTTTGATCATCTATATTTCGTCTCCCAGAATCGTGTTGTTGATAGGCCTTTCTTATTACCTTTGTTTGTCTTTATTTTATTGTTAAATAGTTGTATCTGGAATAAATTAGAAGGTATATTGTAGACCAAATACAGTTGTGCTTGTCTAAATTATAAAAATTGTTCTTCAAGGAAGTTTGTCAATTTTTTTCTGGCAATTTGGCTTAACTTTGGTGGCAAATGTTCTTCTTATGAATTTATACTGGAACTAGGTTATGAGGATCTTTTGCCTGTAATGGTTGAAACAATGCTCGTGGCAAAGCAGTACCGCTGCACACACTCTTCAACATGCGTATGCCTTAAAGGTCATCTCACCGAGGATGCACTTTATCTCATATTTCAGCACCTAAACTGGAACCCTAGATTAATCGCAATTATGTCATGTGTGTGCAAATGGTTTGACGAGATAGCCAAACGGGTTCTATGGAAAGAGTTTTGCTCTGCAAGGGCACCAAAGATGATGCTAGATCTGCAGTCGAGCGGAAGTCATAGCGGAAGTCATAATGTTGATGGGAATTGGAAATCGCTCGGGAAACTTCTCATTTACTGTTCAGGGTGCACCAAGGGTGGATTGTTTTACAACTTAAATATCCCAGGTCACTTTGTGCCGAAGACTAGGTTTTCTAGGACATCGGGAAAGAGCTTTCTGATCGCACAATGCAGAAACGACGTGCTGTATGTGTCAGATCCTTGCGAGCATCACGACCAAGGGGATGAAGGCGATGTGGGTTTTTTCCGTGGGATCTTTAAGTCATTTTCTGTTTCCAGAGTCAAGAGAATGCTTATTGACAGGCAAGCCAAATTCCACCCAACCGAGGTGTGCCCCTATTGTAAAGCAAAGTTGTGGAACATGCTCCAGGCAAAGATGATTCCGAGGAGCGTGTTCAGCAGATTGGATGCGTACGATGATTGTGTGGAGTATTATGTTTGTCTCAACGGGCACTTGCTTGGGATATGCACTCTATTACCTCTAACAGACACAGAGGAAGCATCTGATTAGGAGTGTTGCTTGCAGAATTCATATTCAGGTGATTCTATTTTTTGTTCTTTATTCATTCTGATATCATTTTCACATTAATGGTAAGATCGTAGTTACAGTGCTCATAGTGAAGATCATAAATTCCTCCTAGGACCTGGTTTTTGTACTTAGTTGATTATGCTTTAATAACATAGCTCGAAGAAGGAAGAACCCTTTCCTTGTTATGTCACCTAGAATCCGAAGTTATGGCCAAATAAAAGGGCGTGATCAAATTCTCATCATCTATATAATGAAGGTAGGAGTAGTGATTTTGAAGTTGCCAATTGTATCAAAGCAATCAAGAACTTAACAAAATCATATGAAGGTACTTACCGAGTTCGAGATCACTTCTTCAAAACAAATCCAATCGAGTGACACACCAAATATATTAGGCCTCCTGGTAAACAAGAATATATGTTTCGTTATCAAGCTTAGACTCATAAAGTGAAGAATTTGAATGTAAAACTTCGAGTTCCTTTTCAACTCTAGGATACTCATTCTGTTTATTAATGCTTGAACCTTTGTCTTTTCTTCTTTTTTCCGGTTGAACAGGTTGCTTAGGATGAAGGTTGAATTCATTTTCGAATGGTTGTGTTACCTGTTGTATCATTTTGGCTTGTATTTATAGGAAAAATTGGTAAAAAATGTAGCATGCTGAACTTTTACAAATTTAGTAAAGTTCTAGTGTTAGATAGTGTTTGATACTGTTCGGAAGGTTTTGGAGTTTACCATCAGTTAGGTTTGAATTGGGATGAAACGGAGCGAAACCAGAATATTTGAGCCAATTTCAGAAAATCTGACCAGAGTTTCATTTTTCGGAAAACCATTGTCATTTTCCGGAAAATGGTTAAGAGATTAGCTGATGAAACTCTCGGTTTATGAGGAAAATCTGGGGATTTTTCGAAAATGGCCATGTTCCGGAAAATCATATCGGATTTTTCAGAAAATGGCAGTGAATTAATTAGCTTGGGAAGCTTTCCGTCTTTGAGGAAGATATAAGGATTTTTCAGAAACTAGTGGAATCAGGGGTCATTTTCTGGAAACCAAATGTGTGTTCCGGAAAATAAGCACAGAGTTCAGGCTGAAATAGTTTATGTTGCAATTTCTTGTTGTTGAGGAATTTAATTGGTTTTGTTACAACTCTATAAATGCCCCCACCATCCCGTCTCTCCCTTCCACTTCTTTCCATCAAGAGGAAACCCTAGATTCCCTCTTTCTCTTTCTTCTTCTTCCTCCTCCTGCCTTCTCCACACACTCTAATCACCATCATCGTCTTCTTCCTCTTCTTCTCTAGAAGCTTCCCCTATCACCTAGCCTGGTGGAGCTAGAACCTTAGAGAAGGAGATCTCAAAGACCCAAACCGTCAAGTCTCGACACATGGATCGAGGAGCTAGTCGGGATTAGTGTGGTAAGGCTAGTGATTTGAACTCCTAGCAGAGGTCACATCTTTGGGATTTTTTTAGGGATTTCTTGTGAATAGTGTGATTTGGGAAATTGGAGGAAAGTTTCTTTTAGGGATTTTAGTGAAATCGATCCATAGAAACCCTTCTGTGTATGGTTGATTGGTGGACTCAACAACTTAGATTGACTTTACGACGGGATTTTGCTGACCTACAGTGCTTGAAATTGGTGATCTCCTTCTTTTTCTTTTTTTTTCCATATTTGCTCGATTTCTTCTTGGAATAGCATAATATTTCATGAATACGTTGGTATTCTTTTCATTTTCTTGATGTATATGATCACAACATCAAAACCCTAATTCTAGGAGATTATGGACAATTGTTGAGATATTTAGAGATTTCATTTAATAGCATGCTAATTAACCCATGTTGTTTCATCTATTGTCGTATATACATGCTAATGGAATTATTGTCTTTGTCTATACTTCTTGGTTGCATGAAATCGTAAACGCCTTGATAATTATGAGAACATGACTTTTGTATCCAAAACTTTGATGGGATCTCTTTGATCCTGCGCATGTGATTGGAGCTTGCAAGAGCCAAATTGAGCTGAATGAGCACTTTGCTCATAGAAGTCACACCCCCGCTGGCCTTGGCCCTCTGTAGGTGTAGCCCCACAGTTAAGCGATTGATCGAACTGCTTATGATGTTTAGAGCCGAAGTGTGTGTGTGTGTGTGTGTTGTGTGTGTGTTCATGCTTATGATGTTTAGAGCCGAGGTGTTGAACTGCTTATGATGTTTAGAGCTGTAGTGCGTGTGTGTATGTTTAGCCCCACTAGGTGTGGCACGGTGTATGCGATCGTTCAACACCCCCTAGGCGCGGTGAAAGCTAGGACTGAACTTTTATTTGGTCGGCGTAATTGAATAAAAGTAACTATCGATAACATCATATGATTACTTGATGCATACTTGAACAAATGACTTTATTTCTAGCTTTCATTGTATTTGGTAGAGGCATAGTAGTTATAGTGGACATTATTATTTATTATTGTTGTCACCGTTGCTATCTATTATCATTTTCTTCTTATTATATATGCCTTGATAGACCTAGTGGTGTAGAGCGACCATCTTGACGGTTGTACTCACTCGAACTATTTCTTATAGTTCTCACGCTCGTGTTTTTGTGTTTTTATTTCAAAGCCACCTTCCGCTGGAAATCGCCGTGTCCCTTGGGTGCTAGACTTAGGGGCACATGAAGGGGGTCAAATGCGCGCGCACAGGAAAGTTTCCGTTGTAATCCGGGGCGTGACAAATAGGATGATGATGCAATCATTGATCAGTGTTCTAACTTCGGTGTTCTAACTGTTCCATTCTATCGGGGTTTGCCATTTGTTCTACTGGAGCACAAGAAGCTGTTTTTAGTGTTTCCCGCTCTATTTGTAACTTAGCATTACAAGAGTAAGATGGTAATTCTAGCCACCCAAAGTTATTATTATATGGTTTTTGATATATCAGTGTGTGCAAATGTTCTATTAGGCTTAATAGAACTGTGAAACTTATGACATATGAAAATATATGTCAGATTATTTGCGCTATCAGATTGGCTTAATCTTCTATCAGAAATGAGCATGTAGATCTTTCAAAACTCAAATTATGTTTGCGGAACTGCAGACTGGTATTTGTGCACTTCAAATCAATAGTTGCAAGTTTGGTTCAATATAATAAGAGAGCATGTAGTGGTTTATTTGTTATATCACCCTGAAACAGAAATTTTCTTTGTATTTTTTAATTTAAGAGGTGAGTTCTCAAATAAGATTAACTACATTGCCAACTGCGTCCAAATTTGATTTTGGTTAAAACGCAAAAGCTGGGCTTTCATTTGCAGATCCAGCTATATTATGTAAAGAGATGCTGCTCCACCTAAACATATACAACTTTTGGACTTTCCTGCAGTTACCCTTGCAATATATATGCTGAAATGTAAATAGAAGAGTTTGCCATAGAAAGAATAAATTATCTTAATAAGAACAGTTTCTTTCCTAGTTTTTCTAATTTAAAAGGTTGAGTTAATTAGCGGTACAAGAATCTCCGCAAGTATTTCACTAAATATCCGATCGAATTCAGAAGCTCTCACTGCAATCTAAGCAAGAATCAGTTGTTTAGGATTCAAAACTGATGGGAATAATAAGTCAAGGGACTAACATCAAAGATCTATTTGTTCCTTCTTTCCAGTTTTCATGTGTGCAAAAATCATCCTATACGGAGCATCCGTCGGAAAAATAGTGCGATTTGTGCTCTACATCAATCTGCTCCACCAAGACGACATAATTACGTAGTAATATAACTACTGTGTTCTGCAAAAACCATGAGGAACATCATGAGTTAGTTCGCTTTTAAGTGCGCGAATATATATATGTTAAGAGCCAGGAGCAAAAATGTTTACATGTAGAGAGAGATAATCATGTAATGGGTAGAATATCGAACCTTTAAAGAGATCGAGCAGAGAAAACGATCATAAGAGGGAAACCCATCACATCTCTCAATGGATTTCTAGCCCAGAAGTAATATAGAGCTTCGAATCAGCGCCTCCACTGACCACACTATCATCTTTCCACCAATCAGCACATAATACCTGCATCCACAGCAATTAAGAATAAGATTTAAGTTTCCACCAAAGAATAAGAAAGATTTAAGGCAAAAGTACCTTGTCGTTGTGCGAGTCAATTTTCGCCAACGGCCACTGCGAAAAAACAGCATAACAGATCGAAGTAAGACATGGATTAACCAAAAGAGAGCACAACGAGACATCGAGGATGAAGGACCAAAGAAAGTTTATATCTCACCGCAGTCCGTAAGTCCCACAACATTACTTTTCCATCGAAAGAAGCGGATAACAAATGAAACCAGGACCTTGGATGCCACTTACAAGTAGAGATCCAAGACGAATGAGAAGAGAACTGGAAAACAGGCGCTAGGGTTCCTGTCGCAAAAAAATCTCTTAATATTGTTCGAGAGAAAGAAAGACATGAAAAATATTTCATTAATCTCATACTTTCATTGAGTTTCTTACCAGGCAGACGAGGATCCCATATCCTCAAAATTGGGTCCGAGCCACTAGCAGCAATAAGCGCAGAGCTTTCACCACCGATATCCAAGCAATTCAGCGCCTTCCCACAGACCTAAACATAATTTGCACAAGCTTAAAACTCACAATGCCAACCTAACATAAGGGCCCTGGTGCTCATATCGTTCTGAATATTAAGATGCCGTAATAAAACAAGACTAGCGAAGTTCATCATAAAGCACATACCATACTATGCTATCAATATTGTACTTCAAGAGATAAGAAGTTTGGACAAAATCTCTCAAAATGTGCAAAGAAAAAGAGGGATAATCCCCTTTTTTTTTTTTCCTTAATAAGGGTGTAAATATTGGGCTTGGAACAGTCATATACCAAACTATTTATGAGAAAAATTTAGCCATCATTAATGATTCTCTTTTTTTTTTTTTTATCCTAGCAGCATATAATAACATGATACATATTTGCAAGATATCAACCATGCATACCATGTTCTTAATCTCTTTTCCTGTTTGAACATCCCATTGTCTGATAGAATGATCCCAAGATGCTGAGAATATAATTTGAGGATCTGGCCAAGCAACAGAGGATACACACTGTGTATGTCCCAAAAGGGTCGATGTAGCAGCTCCCTGAAAGAACAAGAAACTTCAAAGTGTGAGCAAATGACATCACAAATAACATCAGTAGCTAAACAGGCCTATGGACTAAACTCAAACAGAAATAAGATTACATAAGTGAATAACCAGATGTAAGTTCATCAGGTAATGTCTCTTCTATCCTAATGGCATTTTCAATTACTACTCCTTTAAGTAAGCTCTTTTCTTTTGTTTCCTTTCACATAAATCGATATGATATTACGTCAGTTAACACATTGCCATTCGCTGACTTAAGAAACTTATTTCGTTACTATCAATTACCCTTTTTCACTTTCTGTCAGCTTACTCCCCATCATAGTGAAGCAGTTCCATTGGTTGTACATATCTTATCGAAGTTGCCAAAATATTACCAGAAAGCAGTGTATAGAAAACACAACTGAGAAAAAAGGAGAAAGGAAGGGCTTCATTGGCAGGAAAAGAGATTACGAATTTTCTTCATTTAACAATAATGAAGATTTTGTTTCTTCATTGGCAGAAACATCTTTAAGAAAATGGCACTAAAGCTTCTTTGTTCCAAGTGCTCATAATAGCATCAGTGATCCCTCAGAGATGCACAGCTAACCTGTGCCAAGCCTTGCAGTTCGATATTTAAAAAAACAGAATATTGTCAACACTTGACTCAAAACTAGATGATTTTGTTCCATTACTAAAAAGGATGACACATAATAATGTAAAATAATATTATAATATTCTAAAGTTTCATAGACCAAACAAGTGAAAGCATCAGCCTAAGCACAACAAAAAACAGCCCTCACATCTCCTCTCATCTACAATTAACAGTATCTCATAAATTGAAAGCTGCATAACAGTTTCTCAGGAAATTTAAAAAAAAAAAAAAAAAGGGAACTATCAAAATCGTGATTTGAGGTCAATAGTCAAATACCTCCAACTGAGATTCTTCAGATTCTGATGAAGTCGAGTTCAACTTTCGCTTCTTTATAGAGACAGTATCACCTGCTGCTTCAGATCCATTGACTTCCCACAACTTAATAGAGCAGTCCCAGGAGCCAGAACAAATCTAAAAGACAGAAGTTGCATTGCGAATGAAAAATGCATATGAAGTATTTGTTTGGGTCAAGCTAGTGCATTGAAGTATCTATACCATTTCGCTAGAGGGGTCGGAGGCAATACTCTGAACAGATGATTTGTGTCCTGGCAGAATTTTATATGCTCCTATGCGCAATGGATGGTCCACATGTTCATCTGCATCAAACTTTTAAAGGGGCAGCGTTTTTTGAGAGCATAACAATGCAACTTGTTTCTTTAGCTCGAGCTTAGACAATGGATATTACCTTCCATAACCTCAATGAACGATCTTTTGATGCAGTAGCTAGATAGAAGTTGTTTTCGCCCTCATGTCCTGGAAACATTGAGGAATGCTTGGTGTAAAAATCTCTGTTAATTATTGCACATATATAGGAATATTCTACTATGATTAAATGCACATGGGTCCAGTTACAGCTTGCAGCAATGTGCAAAGGAAAAAAATAATTACAGTAAGTAACAATGACGAGTCTTAACTAAAATAGAACGAAAGCCTCCATGAAAAGCACCACTATGACAAATTTCACCTATGAATAGAAAAGTTCAAGTATAAACAACCTTTTCTGTTGATAACTCTAGCAGAAGTAACCCCATCATTGTGTCCTTCTAAAATGTGTGTACACACTGCTCCTCCTTTCCACACTCTAATCAAAAAGAAAAAAAAAAATATTATATTATGTCAATATGAATGACACCCCGAACCCCCTCTTCCCTTTTCTGTTTCCTTTCCTGAATTTTGGGAAAAGGGAAAATAAATAAAAAAAATGATAGTTCAGAGATGAAGAAAATTACCTCGCAAAGCCATCATAGCTCCCTGTTAGTATGAAACTGCCAATGGGTACAAGTTATGAGTTCGATTGGGAAATGATAAACACAAATTACCAGTTCTATCATGGTTTCAATTAGGAAATGGTAAACATGTATCATCAGTGCTATAAAATATAACAATAAATAAATATGCAAGAGTAAAACCAAAAGTTAAATAATAAAAATGTGGTCCAACAGAGACACCATCTACATTTAACACTTAAAAAGGAAAAGGTGAAGAACGAAGATGAACAATGAGCAACAATCGCTACCAGGCAGACAATTATATTGCAGTCAGGACAGAAAAGTAAACTGGAAATCTGACAAATATTGCCTAGGCATAAGACATTACTGGTGGTCTTATATGGTTCTATGTTCATTCATAAGCCTTTATGTTGCCAAATAGCACATCTAAAGTACCACAAACAAAACTAAGGTGTCAGTCATTAAATTTTTAATTGCCATTTAGCACTCATCACCAAGACATGTTCTCATTTTCTTCCAACAAATTTCGATAATCCCAAACTAATCAAATTGGCCTTTGTATTGTTTATATTGATCAAATAGTTGCACTGAAAGAAATAAATGATCCATATGCTAAGAAAAAAAAAAAAAAAAAAAAAACTCGCAACATTTGCTGGTTTCTGTTGGTAATCTAACTGCTTTGCTAGGGGCACTTGCATCATCATGACTGCTAATCTCTCACAAACACCTGAGCATCATCAACCATAGTCTAGTGTCATTTGTTTGCAATTAATTGCATTAAAAACAACTTAAAAAACAGAGGCTTCAAATGGCTTTTTTTCAGCCTATTGTCTCGATATAAAATGGCCTCATTACAGCTTATTAGCTCTACCAAATACTTCTCATTATAACTTGATCCTGCTGGACTTAGGTTGCAAATTTGCATAGTTTTGATGGAAATATCTACCTTCGATTAGAGCTGTCTACTGCACTAACCCAATAATCATGGATACAAGGATCTTGTTGCTTCTTAGGGACAATTGCCTTTACATATTCAATTTCAAGTACTTTCTCCTGCAATTAATAAAAAAAGAAATAATATAATTGACAACAACAAGAACAAGGGAAAAGAGAAACAGAGAAAGAAGCATTATAAATGTTTAGCAAGAAACATACCGCAGAGATACCCTTGGCCAACAAGAACTGATCAAGTGGCATGCGAACAAGCTCTCCATCCACAAGAAAGTCAAAAGGTTGGTTCTGGTGTTCAGGATTGGCTATATAAATAATTACAACATAATAGCAGATTAATTTGATGATAAGAGGATAAGGAATGGTACAGGGAGAAAAGCCAATATAGTGTCAAAAACAAATGTTTAAAAAATCACAGCAAATATTGTAGCTTTTCTCTTGATCCCATAATAATCCCCCATATGACCTCTTGGAATTTAGTAAAAAACACTTAGCTGGCCAATTGTTCGCTACAAAAATCTTTTGGGCCAAGTACAATCTTAACCATTTTCCCAGATCTTTGAACAATCTCATTCTTAGTTCCATGTATAAGTTGAAGCTTGTACAAAATCTTTTCTATCCACTTAATTTTACCGAAGTGAACTGGATGTATACACTCGAGCATTTTCAGCTAATATAACAGTTACCTACTCTGATAGATATCGACCATTTTCAGGTAATATAACTGTTACCTACTATGATAGATATCATAACTAGATATTACAGCTAGTATTGGTTAAATATATTACCATATAAGATCCTTCACATCTATGATTTAAGATTTTAATACCATAGATCTGGGATTTTGTCCAACTAGGTGCTCCGTAGCAATTTTTTAAAAGGAAAGGTTCAGAATTTAGTTTCCCCAGTCTTACTTATGACTGTCAAATGTGTGGTTAGTGGTCCTTATCCGACTGGCAAAATCTAACAAAACAAAGTACATTACTACACTCATCGACCAAACTACCTAGAAAGGAAATTCAATTGGCTTAGGTGAAGTTGTTTTATAAATGAATTAGCAACAAACTTCCAGCCACCACATTCATACAACTATGTGGATTTCAAAGACAATATTTTTGTTTTAAACAATTTTTAAAGAACAGAGAATAAGGGGTACACATCAATAATCAATAACACTAGAAAATATGAGAATGTTTCTAATTCAAATGAAGGAGCACTCACAAGTCTCATTGTTAACTCGACCATTCTATTGAATCTATCCATCAACTTCTTTTTCTCCAGTCCATTTGCTCTTCAATCATATTAGGACATGACTAATTCTTTTATACTAGCTACAGGAAACAATAAGAATTGATATCTGCTATGCCTATATGTCAGCACACAGTTTATAAAAGTCATAATTTGCAATTTCTTGTCCTCTCATATTTGAGAAGACTACCCAGCCTTCAAAAAATCTGATTTTTACTACCTAACCTTTCAATTCATTTTGTTTGGTCGATTTAATGGCTCTTCCATAACAGAATTTGCTCCCGTTCTTTGCTCTAACATACTTGATTACATTACTTCACGTGATTCATGTGACTACAATCCCGTTAAAACTTAAAACAAATGATGATAAGCACAAATTTTGTAAAAGAAGAGCCATCACTTGACTCAAATCAAACGACTTGAATTCTAAGATAGCAAAATCAAAACATTTAAAATCAACGCCATAAGCTTTGACGTTCTTTGAATTTGTGTGTGTTAACTGAGTCTCCTTGAAATTCATCGAGAATATCATGCTGTTTATGGGAAAACAATGATTGCCACTAACCCTCTTGCTACTTGCAGTTTCAATTCAAGATTGGAAAGCTAATATTACCATTTATCACTCTGTCAACTAAACAGTTATATAATACTCACAATATTCAACAAGTTGAATTCACTGTCTTTGCTTGACTAAATTTGCATTCAGTAAAATTGCACTGAGAGCCCTTCAACAACTGGCCATTCTGAAATAGGCCCAATTTTAATTTTTTTCTTGTTTGACACCTTTCAAACTTTTGTTTCTTTTGATTTGAGTGATCTTAATCAATCAAATTCAAGATACTGTCAAATTCAGCCGTAACTACATTCAATTTAATACTTTCAGCAAAATGAAATTGTAAAAATTTAACAGCTCATAGCTAACAAAGCCATCAAATTAAGCAAAAACCCATAATTTTGCATGGTATAGTAACTCAGAGTATGGACCAAGAAAAAAAATATTTTTGATAGAAAACTTTCCAACTTATTTAAGTAATTATTAATCAATCAAAATGGGGATTTTATTAGAGTTAACCATGAACTGTAATTTCATCAAATTTAACAACTTTAACCAATTTTCAGCAAATAATCTGTAAAAATCAACAGCTAATAGATGATAGAACCATTCAATTGAACAAAATCCATAGCTTAACTAATTATAACAACTCAAATCAATAAAATTGCAAGTTGAGAAAGGGGGGGGGGAGAGAGAGGGAGAGCAACAAAGATACCATTTTGGAGGAGGAGGTTGACGATCTCGGAGAGACCCATGCGGGTGATGTAAGAAGGGACGGCCATGGACGCCGCGGGCGCCCGCAGCGACAGCGACGGCGCCCGCAGCTTCGTCACGAAGCGCACCCGCACCTGCCTCGACCCATCCGAAGCGCTTCCCACCACATCCATCGATGCTTCTCCTCTCCTTTCCCCTCTCTCTCTCTCTCTCTCTCGCAGCTTCGTGGTGGTGGTGGTGGGAGAAGAGGGAGGGAGAAGAGGGAGGTTTGGATGGGGCGAAATTGCTTTTAGGGTTTAGGGTTTGTGTGGGGGACGATGTGTACGTCGCGAATTGGGCTCAGGCTCGGATCGATCGATTACTTTTCTCCATTGCGTGTGAAATTTGGGCCGCACACGGCCCACATTGGGCCTGTGCACGGCCCATATTTAGTCTCTCTAGCCCGCTTTTGGGTTTTTTTTTTTTTTTTGTTTCATTGTTTGTTTCTCTGAAGGTGAGAGGTTGAGATTGAAGTAAATTTTCGGATGAATTAAAAGCTCCCTAAATAATAATAATAATAATAATAATAATAATAATTACTATGGAACAGAAGTTTTTTTAATTTTGGTGTTTGTTTAGGAAATAATAAATGGTAAAAACGCTGAAGTTTTCGATCATTAATATTTAATTATTTTTTGCTAACTTTTTTTTTTTTCATAATTGATCAAAGAGTTTGAGTTTTAACTGGAAGCGAAGTTACAATGAATCAAACAACAAAAGTGAATATTTACGGTCGAAAATTATTTCTGCCCTCTTGGCTTTCGGTAAAACAAACACGGTTACACATCCATAAAAAGTTGAAGGGATGAAGTTGTTTTAAGCCGTAAATGCTCTAAATTAAATACCCTTGTAACTCCAATTTTTCTAATGTATCATAATTGACTACGCCCTTGATTGTATCCAAATCAATTATGCAAGAGAAAGAGATAAGAAATAATAATAATAAATTAGTTGCAGTAACCTTTTTTTCATCCTTTGAAATGCTTGTGACACCTAAAAGTTTTGAATATATCTATATATATATATATATATATATATATATATATATATATATATATATATATATATATATATATATAAGGTATGGTTTGACGATGATTAGACACGAAGAAGTTTAAAAAATTAAGAAGGTTAAACATGTTAGAACTAAAGTAATTCAATGGTGAGTAACCTCAGCTCTTCAAAAATAAAGCGCCACAATTATTATCAGAGTCAATTACTAGGCTGGAAATATGAATAAGTCTCGGTTAAGCAGCTAGAGTCATATACAGAAGATAAGCACGGCTCCTACAAGGTTAATTAATGCTAGCGAGACGAGTTTTACATTGCCTAATATTTGTGAGTATGCTTGAGCTTGGCAAGGACGTCTAAGTTTAAAGTGGAAAAAAATATAATATTTTATGATTTAGAATAGTTTGTATATAATATAGAATCAGATAAATTTCTTAATCTGGTTATAATATTTTGGACAGTAACTAGATTTAAAAGAATAAGAGAATTAAACGTGTTAAAATTAAATTAGTTTATGATAGGGTGAACCCCTGGGACAAATCATTTTCACTTATTAAAGGCAAACAAACAAGCCTATTATGCTGGAGAATTTGACCAGCACTATTCTTTATTTTAGCTCGCTGTTTACTAATTTGTTAAAAATATTTTAATATATTCCAGTTTTTTGTTTGTGTATGTTTCAGTTTTATTTTTATTTGTACGCATACATATAATTTTAGCTTCTTTTCAATTTTTTAAAGTTTTTTAATATATATATTTATTAGGGCTCACAATTCAGCTCGATATTCGTCAGCCAACTAATATTTGGTTCGAAATAAACTTAAGATCCATCGACTCATTTAATAAATAAATTAAAAATAAATTAAATTTTTCAACTTAAAATCTTGAAATAGTGACATTCATATTAAACAGTTATTTGAAAAGTATTATTGATCTGCTTTGGTTGGCTGGATCCAACAAATTGTACTTTCACCAAAAGGTATTGGTTTATTAATGAGCAATATTATTTGTATATTCAAAAACTAAATAATTTTATATTTTATTCATTCTAAGATTAATATTTTGGTACAACTCATATAACTTCTTATCATTTTATATTAAAAATTTTAAAAAGTTATATAAATTTTTAAATAAGTGAAATATATAATTTACATCCTACTTTTACTTTTAGGTGTCTATATAGAAATTTTCTTGGTTGATTATGAAGTTAAGTTGATTTGTTTATATTAAATAATGGTCTATTTCCGAATATTTTTCGAAACTTTTCAATCTTATAATTTAAGGTCTATTTGCATAAAAATGTTTATTAATTTTATATTTTTGTAAAAATCGGCTACTCCTTTTTTTTTTTTTTTTGTTTTTTTTTTTTTTAATCTTGACAAGCAAAAATAAGCCTCTCATTCACTTTTCATTGTTTGCTGTGATGCAACACAAATAATTAAAAAGCTAAATGATACAAAACAAATTAATAAAATTTTGCATAATTTATACATTAATTGCACACTTTATGCAAAACTTGCAAAATTAGACAAAACAAAAGTCTTTTTCTTTCTTATTATATTTGTTTTTTTACTTTTGCGTTAGATTATAATTAAAACTTGTTAGTTGTACTTTTTTAGAAAAATAACATATATTTAAAACTAGGAGTAAAGCTTATATATTTTTGAAAACATAAGATTTAATTATATTTGTGAATTTTTTACTATTAGATGTGTATCAAAATTTGTATTATTATAAAATTAACTAAAAAGAGAGAAAGAGATAGTACAATAACACGGATCTCAATACAAATTTAATGATAAAAAATTTATAAATATATATAATTGAATTTATATTTTTGAAAGTGCATAAATCCTACTCTTATCCTGCGTTTAGCAGCGGGAACAAGATGGGGATAGGAGGTTATCCTCCCCCTTACCCCCAAACAAGAAAATGGGAGGGGGGAATAGCTTGTTCCCCCCCATATCGGGTTATCCTGGGAGGGGGGAATAGCTTGTTCCCCACGGTATGGGGGGGAACAAGCTATTCCCCCCCCCCCCCCAAAAGGTGGAACAACCTGTTCCACGGATTGTTCCTTTTTTTTTTTTTTAATTAAAAAATTTTAAATTATAAAATATTTAAATTTATAAAATTTAAAATTAAATTTTTTTATTTTAAAATTTTTAATTTTATTTTTTTAATAAATTTAAAATTTTAAAAATTTTATTTTTTTAATAAATTTAAAAATTTATATTTTTTAATTTTTTATAATTTATTAATCTATACAAATTTATACCAAATATTTAAAATTTTTAAATTTATATCTATTTTTATATATAATTTTTTGAATTTTAAAAAAATTATAAATTTTCAAAAACCAATTTTTTTTAATAATTTATTTTTTATATAAGTAAAATATAAATTTTAATAAATTTTATAATAAATATTTAAATTAAATATTTAAAATCATATCAGTAAATTTTTTATCTTAAATTAAAATTTTAATCCTCTCTATTCTTCTTATTCCTATATAATTTACCAAACACAATTTTTTTTATACCCGGTATAACTCTTAAACCCAACCAAACAGAAATTTACGTTAGTTCCTGTTAATACCATAACTTATACCAATCTTCGGTATAACCAAAATTTTTTTATACCCGAACCAAACGCAGCCTTAATATATATATACTAGACTCTATTGATATTTTAAATTCTTAAATTGTGCAATATCATTTTCAAATTGTACAACTATACTGAAATTGTGCAACATTCTCTCTAATAGTATAACTTTTTGTCAAAAGTACAACATTTTAATTTTTAAAATAAATATTTAAAATATTCAATTATCTTGCACTGTTTGAAAATATATTGCACAATTTAATAAGAATTTAAATTTTTTAGAGAAAATAAAAATACTACAATATTTTAATAAATATTGCACTATTTAACAAAATATTACAAGATTTTTTAGAGCACATTGCATAAATTTAAATTGTATTGCACTATGCTTCCTTACTTCTTATATTTATTTTTGAATTAGTTTCACACAGTTTTCTGTAAACATATCGAACCTACAAAATTTAACTTTTCATATTTATCTTTTCAAAAATCATAAGTTGTTTATATATGTCTTACTGGTAATGTACATTAGAAAAATATAATTAACAGGTCATAAGTTAAATACTTAATTTTGATTAGTGAGTGATCGAGGTAAATTTATTATTTTACTTTTTCGAATATTATACTTAACCATAGATATTTTTTAACAATTGCGATTTTTGAAGAGATATATTTACAAGAAAATAATTAATATTTTATTTATATTCTGTTAAAAAATAAATAATAAACTAGCATGGCAATAAACCAGATATATATATATATATATATATATATATATATATATATATATATATATATATATATATATATATATATATATAGATATATATATTATATATATATATATATATATAATATGAGAGAGAAAAACTTAAAAAATTTTAAAAAATAAATATAAAAATATATAAAAAATAAATTTAAAATTTAAAATTTTATAAAAATATATTTACTATTCGATATGTTAAAAAAAAAAAAAAAAAAAAACTGTATAAAATTAATCCTTTATTATTTTATTTATCCGTTAGGTGAGGTTTCTCGCCTCCTGAGAAAAATTATAACTTGCCAGTTGTACTTCTCAAAAAAGAACACATATTTAATGCTAAATTCTTGAAACTTCAAATTTTAAAATTGTGCAATAATATTTTTAAATTGTGTAATATATATTTAAATTGTGCAACATACTTTTTAATAGTGGAACATTCGGTCGAAAGTGTATTATTTTAATTTTTATTAATAAAAATTCAAATATTATAAATTTCAAACAATAAAAATATATACTATTTGTACTGTACTTTTTATGTAAATTTTATATTTATGTCGCATTATTAAGACACAATAACACAGTTTTGATTTTGCTTATTAATTTTTACTTTTTTTTTTATTTACGTATTAAATAAGAGTACGATTTTTTATTTTTGAGAAAAATTACAAGCAATTATGACGATTAGTTGTATTTTTTAAAAATTAAAAATGAGAAGAGAAAGAGAGAGACATGGGAGTAAACCCCACCCCCCTATGAATTCAACCTCTCTCTTTAAAGAAATATCTTTTTTTATAGTCTTTGATAATCATAGAATTTTTAAAAAACAATGAAATGAGTTTCAAAACAAATTCAAATATAAAAAAAATAATGAAATGAGTTATTAAGTAATTTTGAATATGCAATTTAATTGAATTATTTTTTATTGTATAATGATTGTTTAATCTTAACTCGAAGTGTGCGACTAGGCGTATGAAATTCTAGTTGGATCGGATAACTAGTTGTGCCGGTAGGACTAGCAAACCTCATTATAAATTTGCTTGATTCTTGAAATCCTGCTTTGGAAACTCACGTTGGTAAACCTTAAAACTGCTGGGAGAATGGCCGTCCCTTGGACCAACTAGTTCCCCCACAAGAGGGAAGACAAGAAGGCAGCAATTGAAGTGCTCCAGATGATAGAATGCAGGCATCTGTTCAAGCACTTAGGGGAACGATAACACCCCGCGTAGCCTTCCCTTTCCCTTTTTGGAAAAGGAGAAGGGTCGAAAGCGACGATAGCTCCATACAGCATATTCATTTGTATGGATCCACTTTACAAGAGAGAAAAATATTTTAATTTTTTTCGAGAGAAAGTATGTGCCTTAGCGGTAGATGCTGGAGGAAGGCTGCCTCTAATATTTTGATCACTTTCAAAAATATTCAACCTTAATTAATTTGTAAATTTAAAAAATACAATTTAATTTTGAAAAAAATACATTATTAGTTACTTTTTTATGCAAATTGGCTTAATTTTAATGAGCATTGCTAACCCTACAATCCAATGTGGATTATAATCCTACAACACACGTATCCTATAAGGCTCTTTTGTTCTATTAGTTTTATCACTCTTCTTTTTTTTCATTAAAAGTAAAAAAAAAAAAAAAAAAAAATAGTAAACCCTAAAATTCTTGAATGATGGAGTGTCACGATTACATTTTTTTTTTTTTGATTTGTGGACTTAGTATTTTTTAATTTTAAAGAGTAACAATAATTTAATAATGGAGAAATTATTGCCTACATCAGGTGTGTATAAATATGCCTAATGCATCATAGATCATTCGATCTGATGATTAATGTTATAAAATTAAATTTTAATCTCACAAATATGATCTCAAAATATCTAAAAAAAACGTTTGTATAAAAATTTACATATTTTGAAAAACTGTTACATTATATAACAATCAATTGTAGTCTCAAAAATAAGAATATAAGGCAATTCATTGGTTCAAAATTTATAATTTTTAATATATAAACATTTTGAATATTATTAAAAGGCGATGCACAAATTTATAAATTATTTTTTGAAGGCTTTATATTATACTGAAATTATGATTTTAAGAGTTAGAGATTTTATTTAAAGTGAGAATTATGGTCTTTACAGAATAATTTTTTTATTAGTAGGTCATTTATCGAAGCTCCATTTGGCCAATATTCCGGAAAAGTAATTTCTACAAAATTGATTTTGTTTTGAAAATGTAATTTTGGTTAAAAAGTATAGAGCCTTTTGGTGAGATTAGATGAAAAATAATTTTTTTGAAGTGATTTTGTAAAATTATTTGGTAAATTTTTTTTACTATTTACAAATAATATTTTTGTTACTAAATTTTATTTTAAAATATGAGTTTAAATTTAAAATTTAAAATTTAAAATTTAACTTTTGAACATTTGAAAATTTGAAAATGTAAAATTTGAATATTTAAATTTTAAAACTTTAAATTTAAATTTTAAATTTTTGAAATTTAAAATTTTAAAATTAAAATTTATAATTTTAAATTTTAAATTTTATCTTAAATTTAAATTTTTAAATTTAAAATTTTAGATTTAAAATTTTAAAATTAAAATTTAATATCAAAATTTTAAAATTTGAAATTTATTAATTTAAAAATTCAAATTTAAAATTTAAAATTTAAATTTGAACTTGTATTTAAATTTAAATTTCAATTTCAAATCTAAAATAAAAATAAAAAATTTAAAATGTTCGTCCAAAATCGAAATTAGATTTTAAAATGCAGATTTTAACTATTTCTAATTATTGGCCTTCAAAATTAGAGAATTATTTTTAAAAATTAATATTAGATTTATAAAATGAGCTTGTTAAATGTTGTATATATTGAGCTAAAAATAATCTTTAGACATAAAAGCATTTTGCCAAACACCCAACTATTAATTTTTGATTAATTAATTAATCGATTAATTTGTTTATAGATTTGCAAGGAAAGAATTTCCTCCCGGAGCAAAACAAGTTCAAATGCATGACGTTGACTACTTTGACCAAGTCGTTGAATGTCCATCTGATAGAGATGCAGTAATAAATTTGTGTCCATCTTTGACTAAGTCGTTGTATGTCCCTCACGATTCCACGAGAGGACACATCAACTACACGCAGGCGACGTAGTCCCTTACCATTTAAAAAAAAAAAAAAAAAAAAAAAAAAAAAAAACAAAAAAACAAAAAACTTGAATTTCAATTAGGGGCGGCAATCCAGCTCGCTGTTCGCGAGCAAGCTCGTGTTCGGATAGAAATGAGCTTGAGATCGAATCGTTCGTTTAGTAAACGAGCCGAAGACGAGTCGAATTTTTCAGCTCGTTTAATAAACGAGCCGAACACGAGCTGGGATCAGTTCACTCGTGCTCGGCTCGATAATAGCTCGAATATATATATATATATATATATATATATATATATATATATATATATATATATATATATATATATAAACTTTACTATGTAGATGGTAGGCTATCAATTTTTTATAAATTTTAATTATTAGATTAAAATTTAAATTTTTAATTTTCTTTCAACTTTATACCTAATAGTAGGAATGAAAATCAAATTTATTGTTCGCGAGCCAGTTTATGTTCGGCTCGTTAATAAACGAACCAAACACGAGTCAAATTTTTCAGCTCGATATTTAAACGAGCCAGCTTGTGTTTTACTCGTTTATTAAACGAGCCGAACACGAGCCGATCCCAGCTCGCTCGTGTTTGACTCGTTGACATCCTAATCTATTCATCCGTAAAATTTTCGCTTGAACAGGGTGTACCAGTACATCTCATGCACCATAATTAAGGGACTGTTTTGTTGTATATATGTAGTTGTAAGATGGTGTAGTTTTAACCATATGCAAATTGTTAATTAACATTATCTGATTGGACATCTATAGCGGGTCGACCCAATTCCGTTAGCCCAATAAGACATTTATTCAAATAAGAACAGGAGTGAGAGAGAACGGTTACGAAAATCGTCGATCTCCATTAATCCGTTCTTATGGCTAATTTTTTCATTTCTCAATTCTATTTCTTGTATCCTTTTGAGCGGCGGTATCGTGGTGTGATAGTAGGCACATCTCGATCGACGATCTAACGGAGCAATTGAGACAAATAGGACGATCTGATCTTACGCTTCTTTCGCTGTAAGTCGATCTAACACAAATAAATATATTTTTTGATCCATATTTATATGTTTTATCACTTTATATTTGAGTTGATGAGATTATTTTCTTGACTTTGGTTAACCTATTTTAAAATTTTGAATTGGAATAAAATTTTCTAATTTGGATAGTTGTTGTTTATTTTTCAAATTTTGATTTTCGATTTCTATTCCACACTAAAATAGAAATGACCTGATTCATTTATGATCCAGTCCAACTTTGAATATTATATTCGTCTATTCCAAATTAAATCACTTGAAATTCTCTTTTACAAACACTTCTCCCTCCTCTTCCTTGATCACTCTCCACTCGTTTATCCATTCCGATTTGTTATTCTAATAATAATAAACTAAATAATTTTGAATGATATATGTAATGACTTGAATTTATGCAAATTGCGGAGTTAAGCTAAAAACTAGTTTGGAGGGATATTCCTATGGTTCTAATAAAATTTCAAACTAGTTGCAGTGTTTTCGGCGTGGATTCGACGTGAAAACGAAATTAAGAGAATATTGGACTTTATTCAATAGATTGAAAACAGTCAAGAAACAACTATGGACAAATCCAAATTGGATTTTGAGGGCTTTGAAACAATTAGATTAGTGTTAGAATCTCAAGAAACAAAATTAAAAATATTTCGACGAGGTAAAACTGAGCTGAAGGGTTCCGGGTCTGAATCTTGATGGGAAGGATCAAACTTTGGTTGTGAAGACCGAACCTTGAGAGTAAGATCCAGACCTCCTCTGTGAACCCTGAAGGGGTGACCTTCGAGAACCTGACCTTATGGGAAGGCCCGGTCCGTCAACGCGTGGTCCCTGAGGGGACGTTCGGGGATTGGACCGTGAAGGAGGGTCCAAATCTTTCGTGGCAGAAATGCCTAGTAAAGGTATTTTTGTAATTTCACAAGGGGTGTGTGACGCCCCACTTCCCAGGGGGTCACCCATCCTAGAACTACTCTAGCTCTAGCACGCTTAACTCTCATGTTCCTCTTGGATCTTGCTACCATCCAAAATGCTATAGCCGGGTTAGAGATTTAGTCCTATTATATCATTTATATAGAGGACTAATCCAAATTCCGGGGGTGTCACATTCTTCCCCCCTTTAAGCCCTGACGTCCACGTCAGGCTCAAGCACACTCACAAGCACCAGGCAATGTGAGACTCGTCTCGCTAGCCTTAGCCGACCTTGTGAGGAGCTGCACTCCACTCACAACGGTCATTAGCCGGGGAGCCTCGCTCTACCCGCTATATAACCCTGGCTCAGCCAAGACTCATCTCACATTTCCGGCTGGTGAATGGCTCTGATACCAACTGTGACGCCCCACTTCCCAGGGGGTCACCCATCCTAGAACTACTCTAGCTCTAGCACGCTTAACTCTCATGTTCCTCTTGGATCTTGCTACCATCCAAAATGCTATAGCCGGGTTAGAGATTTAGTCCTATTATATCATTTATATAGAGGACTAATCCAAATTCCGGGGGTGTCACAGGGTGGGCCTTTAAGGGGGACCCTTCCTCCTCCTTTTTCTATATGCACACACCCAACACACTCACACATGTACACACAGTGAAGGAAAGAGAAATGGACCCTCTTTCTCTTTCTCTCTCTCTCTCTCTCTCTCTCTCTCTCTCTCTCTCTCTCTCTCTCTCTCTCGTTCTATCCCGTTCTCTCTCCAAACTCGTCACTTTGGTGGAGTTTGACCTCGGGAGTCGCGTGGAACCGTCGGATCGAGCTTTTAGCGCTCGTGGGAGCTCGTGGAGCTCGCAGTCGAGGTGAGAGTTCCGGCAAGCGATAAGAATTCTCGTTAAATCATTTAAAATTGGTATCCTAGTGTTCCTTAAAGGTTTCTCCACCTATTCGCTCGAAAATTCTCCAAAAATATCAGAGTAATTTTAGATAAGAAGGGAACTAGGGCACTGTAACAATCTGGTCCACTAGCAATAATAACTCGTTGGGATATCACAGTCCAAAATACTTAAGCCCAATTATTATTATTAGCGTCCAGATACTTATATACCCAACCACAATCCATTCTCATCCGATGTGAAACTATTGGGGTGTCTATATACTCCATCACAACTCATTCCCATCCAATTTGGAACTATTGGGGTGTTACAGACTCCCCCCGTTTAGACCTGACGTCCTCGTCAGCCGAAACACACACACAGCCCAAGATCGCCAGGCGATGTGATACTTGTCTTGCTAGTCCTGTCATCTAAATCCAGGCTCAACCGAAACTTGTCGCACACTTCCGGCTGGTTATTGACTCTGATACCAAATATAACGACCCGACCTACTAGCAATAATAACTCGTTGGGACACCACAGCCTAAAATATTTAAGTCCAATTATTATTATTAGCATCCAGATGCTTATATACCCAATCACAATCCATTCCCATCCGATGTGGGACTATTGGCCGGGCTGTCACAAGCACGTTTAGAATTTTTGAAGTTTTTGGAATTTTAGATCCAAATCGATTGGATTATTCTCTAATCGAAGGTTAAAGAGGAGCCCCAGACAATTTTGATTTGAAAAGCGATAAGCATCAGCGAGCGATTTCGCGTAACGATAAAAAACGAACGTTTTGATCGTATGTGCTTCGTGGGCAAACCGTTTCGCCGCGTGAGCCCAATTCTAAGTGTCTACAAACAATCAAGAACGTTGCTAGGTAGGTCTTGCTCGACCGAAGAGATTAGATCACTTCTCATGTTTAGAGTATAATTTAATATTATTTTTATTAATACATATATTGGTAAATTAATTAGTAAATAAATAGGTGCAGATCTTATACTACTTAGGATGAATTATCTACTAGTGGACATGAAATATAGGGATAGGAAAACATATAGGGACATATGTGTATGCCTAAATAGAGACAGATATATAAGCCTATATCATAGACTAGTGAGGTAGGTTGACATTCTCTAGAGATTTAGAAAACTCAACATTCAACTAATAAATATAGTGCCATATGAGCATAGGTTGACAACAAAGTGATAGGTTAAACTAAATATAGAACTAGTATTATTAAACATAGATTGGAAAAACAAGTAAACCCATGAGTCGGGTGAACCTAGGTGGCAAAAATAATGGATCTAGTATTGTTGATATAGGTCGTGGAACATAAGTGGTAAGAAGACCACATGAATTGGAAAGTTATGAATCAAGAAAGGTTGACTTAATAATGAAAAATGTGCACATTACATAAGTAAAGTAAATGTTGGCGTGTGCGACGTTTCGCCGCTATCAGGAGTGTATACAACGTTTCGCCGCTCTGTGACCATGAGCTAGGGGTGTGTATAATGTTTCGTTGCCCCGGGGCGAGATCACGAAAAAGAATGGTTATTGTGAATTGTAAGTATGGATTGACTCAAGACCGAGTCGGATGATTTAGCTAAGGTAAAGAAATATTAGACTAGCTGTGATATAGAAAAATGAATAATGAAATAGAAGTAAATGGTAGTTCAAAGTAAATGAACCTTAAGCTAGTTGTGGTATAAAAAAAATAGATAGTAAAATAGAAAAAGATGGCAATTTCTATTTGCATGAATTTCATTATCGCGTTTGTACGAGGCATAACATGTGATCATGTTGTATATAATATAGCTTTATATTCCAACGGATTATCTACTATCTACTATATACTTTAGTTGTCTCCTTTGGACCTGGCGGGTCGAACTTCTCGCTTAGATGGTCGTACCCATTGTAAATTATCTTTATAATTCTCACCTCCAAGTTTTATAGGACATTCCGTTAGTAGTATAATGGGGCGAGATATAATGTGAAATGTTGTAAAAGAAAAAGAAGAATATAATGCGTTGTATATATGTAACGAATACTTGATTTAGTATAGTTGTTTATATTTTCTATACTTTTCTTTCGTAATCCATGTATGAATTCGGTTACAGATAGAAATATCTCGAATTGCACTGATTGTACCATTTTGAAAGGCCAGAAAAGACTTTGTCCCTTTGACGGGTTTAGGTACGCACGCGTAGGGTATTTCTATGCGGGTGGAAATGTGATCGTTTTATTTTTCATGCTAATGCAATCATATTTTTATTTTTATTTTTATTTTAATATAAACCAAAAATGCGCCAAGTATAAATAAAAAAATATTTATATTTTATGTAGTAGATGATTATGTACTTAGGCTCACCTCGTTTTTAAAATTATCACTGTAACTATCATAATTAACTAGTGTAGTGACCCACGCGATGCAGCGGACAGATATTATTATAACTAAACTTATACCCAATCTATCACAATAATATAAACAAATTATTCTAAGATCTCGATATAGAATAATCCAATATCAAATCACGGAATGAAATCATGCTACGACGAATTTGGGGCACTCACCAGAATTTCGCCATTTTAGAAGAGATTGGAGATGAGCACCAAAAATTCAGAGAGCCTCTTGGGGGTGAAAAATTTTGAGGCAAAATACCAAAACACCGCCATGCGTACGATTCCCGCCACGGTTTGCCCGAAGCCGCCCTCCGTGGCCTCCCCACTCCCGGTGCTGATGGTCGTGGCTTCTGTCGCCGTGGTGGTCGCCGCCGCCACCGCCTGTACCTCAAGAATTCGAATTTATCGACTTCTATAAGAGATTAAATCTTGAAAACGTGATAGAGAGGATATGTGAATGGGAGAGAGCTAAAAGTGGGGTTTGAGAAAGAGAGAGTGGGAGAGAAGATGAGAAGATGTTGGGTCAGAAATTAAAGAGAGTAGGGAAAAGATGAGGAGATGTCGGATGAGAAAAGATAGAGACGGTAGATAAAAAAAAGTAAAAAAAATAAAAAAAAAAATTTAAAAATAAAAAATATACATGAAATAATTAATTGGAGCTAATTAATTAGGATAATATTAAACCATGAAGGAAATAGTGAAGAAAATATTGACAAGTGGTAAAAATTATGAGGAATCATATATATATATATATATATATATATATATATATATATATATATATATATATATTGCGACAAGCTTCCATGGCTACAGTTTGAGCCTTACTTAACAGACCAACTGCATCATTTGAATTCAAGCCCATCAAACCAAACATCATCATTGAATACATATAAATTTACAGCTCCAGTACAATTACATAAGCCTACAACTAAGAGGCGAGCTATTTGGTTGCATACTGTTGAAACTACATATACATCTAAATTCGATGTTTAGTTTGATACATTTAAATTTAGTTATTGTATTGAAACTTAATGAGAAGGTTCGATTACAGTAATTAAAACTAAGTTAAAATTGAACTGCAGTAGTTGAATAAAATAATTTTAAACAAATAATTAGTTTGCCTATCTAATCACTTATTAAATATATATATTTTTTTTTATATTGGAGATATTCTCAACATCACTTCTCAAATTTATGCAACAAAATAAATTATTTATAATTGCAATATTTTGTATTATATATCATCAAATAAGATATATAGGAAGCTCCATCATAACTTTTCGATATAAAAAATTTTAAATTAATTAAATTTTGGTTAAAAAATTATTTACACTATTTAAAACAAGATTTATACTCTTGATCTTGATCACAAAAATCCTATCATCACTTTTTAAAGAATATTGATTTTCAGCCGTTTATTTTTATGTCCGGTTGATGGACACAAGAGAACAAAATCAAAAAATTATGAAATTTAATTTTTAAATAATTTAAATAATTTTAGATCATATTCAACGGTACTAATCGTCAATTTAAAAACTCCATCATCGAAAATAAATCAATAACAACGGAGTCCGTTTGCTACCGATAGCTTGTGATACCCAATAGTACCACATCGGAAATAGTCTCATAATAGATAGAAATGAAATTGTGATTGGGTATATAAGAAATATAAACATTAGTAATAATAATTAAATTTAAGTATTTTAGGTTGTTGTTTGAATCCAATAAATTATTATTATTAGTGGGTCAGATTGTTATATAGTTTTCTAACTCAAATTTATTTATAATTGCATGTATTATTAATTATATTGTAACCGAACGAAACGAATTTATTCGATATTAATTAAATGAATATGATTTCAGATACAAATATAAAATAAATTTATATTATATATATATATATATATATATATATTTAATATTATATTAAAATTTATTATAATATAATTTAAAATATTATAAAAATAAATAATTATTTAAAATTTTAAATTTTTAGTCAGTTTAAAATTTGAATATAAATTTTTAATATAAGGATGTGTGTTTAACGGTCTATCGAGTTGGAGTTTAATAATAAATGTTTAAAAATTTGCACTAAATCCGACCGTTGACATCCCTAGTTGTTTGTGCGTGGCTGTTGCGGGTTTACGTGGAGGTCTATGACTGATCCAGTCGAGGCATCTTGTCTGGCATCTCGTGGGTGCGGCCGCTCACATCTGAGTCCTGACGGTGAGCAGTCTTCTCGCGTCCGTCCACGCGTCGAGCAATTGCGGGCAACGTGGCGACGGCTGGAAAGACAAAAAAAGAGGACGCCGTCAACGTCTCCCCCGATATTCGAGCTGCCAGCTCGCCCGCCAACAGAAACCTCTCGACGGCGCAGCGCCGTCAGTCACTCTCCATTCTTTCGTAATTTCTGACAGACGAAACTTCTAAAATCAGTCTCTACGGCCCCCAACATGACCCGTGTAATCCGGCACGACGCGACACGTAATTACCGACCGTTTGATTTGGGCCAAGTAAACGCTCCGAAGTGTCAATGTAAATAAAAAAAAAATTAATACTATTTATACATTTTAAATAAAATATATATATTTTATATTTTATTTATTTAAAAATAAAATAAATTTTATTAATTATTTCAAAATAATTAGTAAATAAATTTTTATTTTTGGATAAAATGAAATGTATAATATACATCCTATTTAGAGTGTATATGTAGCATTATAATTAAGAAAGTTATTCTTTCTCAAGATTGATAATACGAAAATACGCATGGAGCGCGAACTCACGACTACTTCACATAAGAACGGGTGTTGTTCAATTTTATGAACATCATGGAGTCTAAATTTTAATTATATGTGAATTCGAATGATCTGAACATAATAATTTTTTAATTTTTAATTTAATTTTTTTTTATATATATAACTATGAGTAAACAAGTATTTTAGATTTATACAATTAAAATTATTATGTTAGAAAAATAATTTAAAATTTTTAATCAAATTGTACATATCAGGTCGACTCGCTTAATTTATTTAACAAATAGATTAGATTTGACATGCCAACACAAATTACCATCTCTACGTAAATCTCTACGAACTTGCTATCTTCTTCTCCTCCAGAAGCCAGAAGTTTGAGTCTTATTTACGAAAAACATAAATAAAAAGAAAATCCTCAGCTCCTATTAAAACACAGCTACTAATTAAACAGGCCCTCTAATTAGTTGCTATCTAATTGAAATTTTATGTTTTATTAGTATTAGATTTTAATCTCATTTTCATCCAACAAATTTCTAAGATAATATGATATTAGAAAAAAAAAATAAAAATTCGCATTCAAATACACTAATTTTAAAATATCTTCATGTCCTGAGATAAACTAAAAAAATTAGTGTGAAAAAAAAATTCTGTTACCTACCCTAAATAAATCATAACGTTCCCTCAATTCCAAATGGGTGTTTAAATAATTGGTTTAGTAAGCATCTTACATAGGATATTCATTCGGATTTGCTCGCCTAACCTGTATTGCTCGTCAAACCGTTTAGGTTTAAATTTAAAATTATTTTATGTAAATATGAGTAAAGAAATATAAAAATTTAAACAATTATGTTGTACTATGTACACGCATCTTAGTTACATACAATTTAAGATTATACTAATTCTTACTTGTTATTTTAGGTTTATACAATTTAAATTATTATGATAAAAATTAATATATATATATATATAGAGAGAGAGAGAGAGAGAGAGAGAGAGAGAGAGAGTAGAGCTTATATATTTTCAAAAGTATAAGCCTAAATATGTTTGTAAATTTTTTGTTATTGAATTTGTATTGAGATTTGTACTATTTATTTTTTTTTTTTTCTCTTTAGTTGACTTTACAATAGCACAAATCTCAATGCAAATCTAATGATAAAAAATTTATAAGTATAATTTGGCTTGGGCTTTGGAAAGTATATAATTTTACTCATATAGAGTAGGGCTTATATACTTTCAAAAGTATATATACCCAAATATGCTTGTAAATTTTTTGTTATTGAATTTGTATTAAGATTTGTACTATTTACTTTTTCTTTCTCACTATTTGGTTGACTTTACAGTAACATAAATTTCAATACAAATTTAATAATAAAAAATTCACAAATATATATATATATATATATATATATATATATATATATATATATATATATATATATATATATATATATATATATATATATATATATTAAACAGGTTATACATGTTGACACGCTTAATCTATGATAAATGAATTGAATTTAAGTGTAAATGACTATTACAATTAGTTATATATATACTTATATGAGTACTTGTGCGATTACACAAGCTTCTCCTTGATCGCGAAGCTAGAAGTATTGAGTCTCATATACGAAACACAAAAATAAAAAAAATAATAATCCCTGACCTCTGTGATAGCGACATATATTACACAGGCCCCGTGGTTGCTATCTAGTTAAAATTTTATCTAGTGTTAAATCTCAGGCTCATTTTTATAAGATTGATCTTTTAGTAACTTTTTACGTTTCGTAATATCATAGGATCCATTATGATCTTCAATATTTATTTAATAAGTTAAATTTCTATCTCTTATCTTATTGTTGAGATGTGTTGCATGTAAAGAAAAGTGTGATAGAAAAATTATTCAATTTGTTTCTGCAAATAATGATATATGTATCATGTAGAATCCACTTAATTAATTAGCATTAACCTATACTCAAATACCAAATGGGCACTCTAGTATTGGTTTGGTACAAATTTTATTTGTCACGCGAGAAAATTAGCTTTGTTAAGGCTTTCTATATATGTGTAACATTATAATAATTTCATATCGGATGTAAAAGAAATTTTAATTGTATATATAAGGCCACACATATTAGTAATAATAATCGAGTTTAATTATTTTAAACGGTAGTTTGGATCCAACGAGTTATTATTGCTAGCAGGTCGAGTTGTTATAAATACTATTAGAGACGAATATCAATTGAAAATGTGAGAATTAAATACTATACGGAGCAAAGTGTTACATCACGGTTTAGTGGGAGACACCTCTAGAATCTCACATCTCGTGAAATTTAAAAATTTGTATTTTATTAAAATTAAAGTTAAAAATTTTAAAAGCTATAAAATTTAAAAATTCTATAAAGTTAAAAATTTATAAATGTTAAAAATTTTAATTTTAATTATCTTAAAAAATTATAAAAGTGGGAGCAAAAATTATAATTTTTAAATTTGTATAAATTTAAAAAATTTTATAAAAAAATTTGTACAAATTTTTAAAAAATTTAAATTAATAAATTTTAAAAAAAAAATTTAAAAATTAAATTTTTAGATTTATTAAAAAATAAATTTAAAAATTTAAAAATTTATAAAATAAAAAATTTTAAATTTTAAATTTTATAAATTTAAATATCTTAAAATTTTAAATTTTTTAATTTAAAAAAAGAAAAAAAAAAGAAAAAAAAAAAGAAAAAAAGGTGGAATGGTATCCAATCTTGTTCCACCTAAGCTATTTTTGTTCCACCCAAAAAAGGAGAAACAGATGTTCCTCCGCTTAAAGGATTATCCCAGGATAACAAGATCTGGCAAACGGGGGTTGGATAACCTACTGGCGGGTTATTGTACCCGCGGCACGGGTTATATAGGCATGGATAAAATTTACTGGTAAATTTTTAGATAGTCAACGTTTTTACCCATGCCCACCTGCAGACGAGCGGGTAGGTATGCGGATTACCCGCAAGATTTTTTTTTTTTTTTTTTTTTCTATATTTTTCCAATATAAAATATATAATACATAACTTTTAAAAATATAATATAATTTATTTGAAATATCACAATAAATAATAAATAATATACAATCTTTAAGCAAATAAATTATGTAATATAAAATATTTTATCTTTCCAAAATTTTGTGATACAAAATTAATAAAATTTTCATAATTATAGAATCAAATATTATAAAAATAAATTACAAAAACTAAATTCACAACTATAACTTTATAGTAGTTGATTTTCTTAATTCCAAACTTTCATCAATTTTCAACAATGCCACTATAAGGTTCTTGTCATTATATTCATCTATATTTTAAATTTTGAATAATTAATTCTCATAGAACAAAACGATAAGGAGAGGCGGCGCAGTACGAAAGGTGACCACAACGATAAAAAAAAAAAAAATACGGGAAGAAGTTTGGGTTAAAATTTTTAAGAATATATAAATAAAAATAATATATATTTTTAATTAAAAAATTTATGCAGGTACCTGCATGTATCCGCGGATTGCCTAAAATGCCCACGACTAAATGGGTGCCCACCCATTTCACCCATAATTTTTTGGATAAGAAAAACTAATATCCATACCCGCAAATTTACCGATAATCGTCCGTGGATACCTGCTTGTACGGGTAAGGATAATCCGTGGATACCTGCTTGTACGGGTAAGGATAATCCGTGGATACCTGCTTGTACGGGTAAGAATTACCAGGTCTAGGGATACCCGGTAAGCGAGAAAACAGCTGTTCTCCCCTCATTTATTTATGTTTGGAGATAAGATGGGGGATAACCTTCTTATCCTCCCCTTATTTTCGTATCCAATCATAACCTAAAAGTTTGAGACGGTAAAATAACTATAAAGCTATCTTCATTTAAAAGCTTAAGCAATTTAAAAATATATATATATTTTTTGAGAAAAAAATAACAAATTATCTGCTTCATTCAACCGAAAATTAAATTAGACAACAAAAATGAGACAACGATGGTCTCAGGAAAAAGAAAAAAAAAATGTTTTTGATATTTTTTATTCAGTACTCATGTGTAGATTCAAAATTTTTTTTTAATGATACAAAATAAAACAATAAAAAAAATTAAATGAGAATTAAAATCTAAAAAAGAATTTGAAGTCAGAATATGCCGCGCCGATACAGTGTTACCTTGCTACAGAAGTAATCCACGTAGTAGGAAATAGATTAAGAAATATATTATATATATTAAAAATATTCTAAGAATCTAATGTGAATATTCGAAGACCGGGTCTATGGACCGCGGTCAATGTAATTATGTTCCCATGCCTACAAGTGTAATACATTGGAGCACGTGGTCCCCACAGGAGCCTCCTTTGAGCGACACGTGCCACGGTTGTTGGGCGGTTACAATCAACAGTTTCTTACTAACGTTTGTGGCCATTTGGATATCTTTAAATTTTACTGTACATATATATAAATATTATCCTATAAAATATTTAGTAAATATATAAATAAATATATATATATATATTGGAGTATAATTAAATTATATTTTAAAAAATAAAGTAAAATAATAATTCATTCTAATTAAAAGATTTTTTTTTTTTTTTTTTTTTTTCAATTTCTTTGCTTCCCTCACCTTCATGATCCTTCAAGATGTGATAAATCTTAAATTTTTTATTTCAAAATTTTAAAATTTAAATTTAAAAATATAAATTTAGAATTTTTAATTTTCAAATTTAAAATTTTAAAACTAAGATTTAAAATTAAAAATAAAAAATTTTAAATTTTAATTTAAATATTTTAAAATTTGAATGTGTATTGAAATTTAAAATTTAAAATCTAAACAGACCCTTGTTCTTAACCTTCTATTTTCACTCTGTTTTAGAAAGTATTTTTGTACACTGTATTTGAAATGTATATCTTATATTCTATTTATTTTAGAATAAAATAAATTTTAGGGATAATTGCCTGTGTACCCCTAAAATATGAAGAAATATCTGATTTATCCCTCTTATTTTTCTCTTTCGAATATACCCCTCATACGTTCCACCGTTATTAAAAATACCCCTACCGTTTCCCTTTGTTAAGTTAACTAGGGTTAAACTAGAGTTAAATAATAATCGGAGTTGAAAACTATCAGATATACCTATTTTGTCCGGATTTAGGTTTAGGGTTTAGGGTTTAGAAATTTTTTAGTGTTTTAGGGTTTAGGGTTTAGGGTTTTTTAGGGTTCTAAGGGTTTTAGGTTTAGGTTTTAGGGTTTAGGGTTTAGGATTTTTTAGGGTTTTAGGGTTAGGGTTAGGGATTTAGGGTTTAGGGTTTAGGGTTTTAGGGTTTTAGGGGTTAGGGTTTTTAAGGTTTAGGGTTTAGGGTATATTTGAAAGGGCAAAATAGTAATTAAACACAGATAACGGCATTTCCAAACGGTACCACTAACAGAGTTTAACTTCAGGGGTATTTTGGAAAGAAGTTTGGAACGTAGAAAGGGTAGTTTTATATTAGCCTTCTAAGAGGGGGTAATCTGAAAACAGGAAAATTTTAGGGGTACGTAGAAATTGCCCTAAATTTTATTAGTCAATTCGAAATGACTAATAAAAAAAAGGGGCAATTTCCTACGTACCCCTAAAATTTTCCTGTTTTTAGATTTACCCCTCTTAGAAGGCTAATATTAAAACTACCCTTTTTACGTCCAACTTCTTCCAAATACCCCTGAGTTAAACGCTTGTTAGTGTACCGTTTGAAACTGCCGTTATCTGTGTGTAATACTATTTTGTCCTTTCAATATACTCTAAACCCTAAACCCTAAACCCTAAACCCTAAACCCTAAAACCCTAAAAAATTCTAAACCCTAAAATCCTAAAAAAATCCTAAACCCTAAACCCTAAAACCCTAGAACCCTAAAAAACCCTAAACCCTAAAACCCTAAAAAATCCTAAACCCTAAACCCTAAACCCTAAACCGGGGCAAAATAGGTATATCTGATAGTTTTCAACTCCGATTATTATTTAACTCTAGTTTAACCCTAGTTAACTTAACAAAGGAAAACGGTAGGGGTATTTTTAATAACGGTGGAATGTATGAAGGGTATATTGGAAAGAAAAAAATAAAAGGGGTAAATCAGATATTTCTTCATATTTCAGGGGTACACAGGCAATTATCCCTAAAAAAAATTTTATTCTTCAATAAATAGAGTGTATATCTTACATCTATTTTGGAGTGTACCGATAGCATTGTCTGTTTGAATAGAATTGGACATGTCAGTTTTAAAAGGATTATGTTTTACGAACCAATAGCCTTTTTTTTTTTTTTTTTTTTTTGCTAAATATTAGAATTGTCGTGATTGAATTTCGCAAATGAGGATGCAAATTAAGGCCGTTTGGATGCACCAAAAGTTAAACTGTACTATATTCATGAATTTTTTTTTAATTAAAAGTTTGGATGGTTCAAAATAAATTTTTTTAGAGCATAACTATACTATATTCTAAAAAATGAGATGAAGTAAAAATCAAGTCTAACAAAAAAAAAAAAAAAAAAAGAATATTATTTCAAGATAAGGCAAATTTTAAACTTTAAATATTAAAATTTAAAATTTAAACTTTCAATATAAAAATTTAAATCTTAAAATATAAATATAAATATTTTAATTTTTAAATTTTAAAATTTAAAATTAGGATTTAAATTTTAAATTTTAAAATTATAATTTAAATTTTAAATTTTAAATTTTAAATTTTCAAATTTGAATTTTAATTTTAAAATTTTAATGTATATTTAAATTTGAAATTTAAAATTTAAAATTCAAAATTTAAATTTAAAATTTAAAATTTAAAACTTAAAATTTAAAATTTAAAAT
>CM054947.1:4623358-4663401 GCA_029168755.2 Tillandsia fasciculata | reverse complement strand
AATTATAATACTGTGTTCTCTTGTTTAAGTTATGATAATCTTATTAATATTTTTTTTTCAGTTGTTAACTCAAAAAGAACACAGTATTTTTTTTTCCGAGTTCATGGGCCATTTTATGACATCTGAGGTTTGTTTGGTAATATATATAGTTTGGTATATATATATATATATATTCAAAAGTATAAACTCATCTATGAATTTTTTACTATAGAATTTGTATTAGAATTTATATAGGAGAGAAGAAAGTACAATGGTATAAATTTCAATACAAATTCTATCGAAAAAAATTTATAAGCATGAATGAGTTTATACTTTTGAAATTATATAAGCCCTACTATATATATAACTAGGCTGAAATATTATCGATAGTCATTAGTGCTACCAATTTTTTAGCCATTGGATTAAGAGATGTGCGGTTAGGATGATAGTGATTCCTTAGGCCCCGTCCCCGTTTGGCAACGGGAATAAGGGGGTTATCCCCGATCTTATCCCCAAACGAAAATTAATAGAGGTGAGAATAGCCTATTCTCACCCCCAGATAGAACAACTCCTCTTTTTTTTCTTTTCTTTTTTTTTCTTTTTTTTTTTTAATGATAAGATGTTTAATAAATTTATAAAATTTAAAATTTATTTTTTTTATTTTAAAATTTTAAAATTTTTAACTTACTTTTTTAATAAATCTAAAAATATAATTTTTTCTAATTTTTTTTAAAAATTTATTAATTTTAAAATTTTTAAATTTATGCAAATTTTTTAATAATTTTTTTTTAAAATTTATACTAATTTTAAAATAAAAATTTTGCTTCTACTTTTGTAATTTTTTAAGATAATTAAAATTAAAAATTTTAACATTTATAAATTTTTAAATTTTTAATTTTATAGCTTTTAAAATTTTTAACTTTAATTTTTAATAAATTTATCATATAATTTTAATAAATTATATGATAAATTTTTTTAATAATTTTTTTTATATATGAGTAAAATATAAATTTTAATAATTTTTTAATAAATTTTTTTAATTAAATATTTAAAATCATATCAGTAAAATTTTAATCATAAATTAAAATTTTACTCCTCTTTATTCTTCTTATTCCTATTTAACTTACCAAACACAATTTTCTTTATACCCGGTATAATTCTTATACCCATCAAACATAAATTAATATTAGTTTCTGCTAATACCATAACTTAGACCTATTTTCGGTATAACCAAAATTTTCTTATACCCGAACCAAACGCAGCCTTAGGTTACGTTTGGTAACGGGGATAAGCGGGGGATAACCCCCTTATCCCCGTTTTTAAATCCAAACGTGATTTAACGGGTGGGAATTGCTAAACCCACCCCTTAGCAGGTTATCTTGGGATAACCCGCTAAGCGGTGGGTTTAGCTATTCCCACCCCCAGGCGGAATAGCGGATAAATATTTAATAATTAATATTTAATATTAATATTAAATATTAATATCTATCTAAATATTAATATTTAATATTTAGATAAATATTAAATATTAATATTTAATATTTAATATTAAATATTAATATTATAATTTAATATTTAATTGTAAATATTATTTGAATATTTTAATATTTTAATATTTATCTAAATTAAATATAAGGTTGATTAATACCATAAATTTATTTAATTTTAAATTATATCATAAAAGGCAAAATAGTAAATAAAAATATTTATCCCCTCAATTCTTCTTATTTCTCTATACCCAACCAAACATAATTTCTCTTATTCCTCTTATTCTTCTTATTCCTATATAATTTACCAAATACAATTTTCTTTAAACCCGGTATAACTCTTAAACCCAACAACCAACAGAAACTTACACTAATTCCTGCTAATATCATAACTTATACCTATCCCGGGTATAACTAAATTTTTCTTATTCTCGAACCAAACGCAGCTTTATTAGGGTTTAGTGGGTGGTTGGGTGAATAGTAAAAATTCTATGGACCACTATAATTTCAACCGCACATTCTTTCATCCAAAAGTTGGAAACTTGATAGTACCAATTGTTTGGTGATATCGATAGTATTCCAGCCGGACTCTCTCTCTCTCTCTCTCTCTCTCTCTCTCTCTCTCTCTATATATATATATATATATATTATTATATATATATATATATATATATATATATATATAAAATAAAGTTTATATACCTTTAAAAATATAAGTCCAACTATACTTGTGATTTTTTTACTATTGAATTTATATTGAGATTTGTGCAATTGTATTTTCTCTATCTCTCTTTAGTTGACTTTATAATAGTACAAATCTCAATGTAAATTTAATGATAAAAAATTTACAAGCATAGTTGTGCTTGTGCTTTTGAAAGTATATAAATATATATGGGTATATTTACACACACACACCATATATATATATATATATATATATATATATATATATATATATATATATATATATATATATATACAAGCGCACACACACACACACGTATAAAGTGCGGCTGGTATATTTTTATGAGTATGAAACTTTTCGTATTTTTAAGTCGTTTTCGATGTTGAAATTTCTGAATCGACGATCAACTCCGTTAGTATCATTTGGATTCAAAATTAATTGGGAGATAAGGGGATATCCCGCTTATCCCCCGGAAATAAAAAAAAAAAAGAACAAGGTTGGGTTTTCCAAACCAAACCTTGTTCTCACCCTTTTTTTTTTTTTTTTTTTTTTTTTTTTTTTTTTTTTTTTAATATTATAATTTTTAAATTATAAAATTTAAAATTTAATTTTGTTTATTTTATAAATTTTAAAATTTTTAACTTTTTTTTAATAAATCTAAAATTTATTTTTAATTTTTTTTTTAATTTTATACAAATTTTTTATAAAATTTTTAAAATTTTATAGTTTTTTAAATTTTTAGCTTTAATTTTTAATAAATTTAAAAATTTATAAAATTTTAAATTTATTAATTTAAAATTTTAAACTTTTAAAATTTTAAAATCTATACTAATTTTATATACAAAATTTTGAAATTTTAAAACATTATAAATTTTCAAAAGTTTAAATTTTTTTAATTTTTTTTTATATGCGAGTAAAATATAAATTTTAATAAATATCTTAAATCAAATATATAAAATCATACAAGTAAAATATTTATTTGTTTTATAAAATGATTATAGTTGAGGATAAATTTTAAAAATTTTATTTGTTTTATTTAATTTTGATTTTAATTTTGATTTTATCTAATTTTTAAATTTCTTCGCTCAACTATTAAAACAATCAAATTGAAATTTTAATTTATTTTAATACATCATAAAGGGTAAGGGCAAAAATATTATTTTAACCAAATACTACTCTCTATTTCTCTTATTTTTTATTATCAAAGCAAATACAAATTCTCTTATCCCTGTAACTCAACCAAATATTTTTTTACACTAGTTCCAACTAGTTCTCAATTTTATATTTATTTCTGGAACACCTAGTTCTCTCTTATCTCACTATCAAACAAAATATCTAGTAATCAAAGGGACTTAAAATCAACCATTTTAATGATTATAGTGAGCCGTTTGCAAATTTAACGGTATAAAAATATTTAATTCATGTGAAATTTTGATAGAATTTTTTTTTATACTATGTTAAACAAGATCAATATTTTTAATCAAAAATTTTAGTATTATATCATCATATTTTGTAAGATTTTTATTTTCAACCATTGAGTTTGACTCTTTTCGATCACTAGACAAATAATATAAAAAAATTATAAAATTTATTTTTTAGTTATTTCAAATATTCTAAATCAAGTCTAACGGAATCGCTTGTCGATTTGAAACATTACTTATAAGCATGGAAGACTCCGTTTTTATAAAAAAATACCGATATATATATAGAATGAGAGAGCTAGGCTTGAAAAATAATATAATATAATATAATAAAAATAAAAAAATAATATAAATTATAAATTATTATATCGTATCTTCATAAGAGAAAGGTAGCAAATTCATTTATTTTTTATAAATTATATTGGCTTCGAACCTTCGGATATAGCCCTTTGCCACTTGCACTAGGGACAGTTGATACCATCAATTTTAGTCAATTTTAGTCATAACTATATTACGGTAAATCAAACACCAAAAAATTCTTATTTACGATAAAAAAAATTATTTTTTTCTTTCTACTTTTGTCCAAATAAACATGCTCTTAAGCTCAGTTTAGCTCGTTCATGCTTAGTTGGTTTAGATCCCTAATTCCATGATTACAAATACAATATTTTCAATCCACTATATTTAATCATTTGTTTTTCTTTTGACTCTTTTTATTTTTTTTTATTTTTATTTTTATTTTAATCTTCCTAGTCCACCCTTTGCCTAGGATGTCAATAGGTCGGATTCTAGGTAGATTTTTAAAAATTCGAATCCGAACCTACTACCAAACTCAAAATTCAAATCCGAATTCGAAACCGAATCCGAATCCGATAACGATAACTTTTAAAAATTTATATTCAAATCCGAATCCGATCAAAAATTTAAAATCCGAATTCGAAAATTCAAATTCGAAATAATTATTTTTCTTTTCCTCTTTACAATATTTTATAACATATTACATTAAATTTAAATTTTTAAAATATAAATTTAAATATAATATTAAATATTTATATACACATATATTGTATAACATAAAATTAATCCGGATTCGGGTTCGGGTTCGAGTTGATATACACATATAATATCAAATATTTTTTTCTAAAATTTTGTCCGTTCTCTTGTGATCTATCCTTACAAAATTTTATATACATATAGATTGAAAGGATAAAACTACGCCAAAATGATAAAAGATAAAACTACTAGATAATTATTCTATTAAGGGACAAAGCTAGAATTTAAGTTTAGAGGTGTCGGATCGTTGGCGCTAATCATTTGTTCCAAGAGTTCTCCTCGAAATGAAAGAAAAGAGTTGGGCTTTCCATTAATTCTAAAAACTTTAGATGTTAGAAATACGAAATTAATTCACTTAAAGTGTACAAATACAGCGCCCACGAGTCTCGATCGGACTCAACTCATTTGGACGTTCAGTTTACTATTGTACCTCTTGTCATTAGGTCTATTGTGGACTGCAGCTTTACTCAATTTATTGTACTCATCCAACTCAACTTATTAGTCTCTTAGGCCTATTTTTAATCCATAAATAAATAGTCAATAAAAAAAGGCTAAAAATGAAGAAACATCTTAGACTCCTTTGTAAATGCCAGCGAACTTATCAGCTGGGGAACAAGCCAGCATACCAACTGCGTTGGCATCAAGGCGAACTTTGAAAAAGCTTTCGACAAAGTTAACTGGGACTTCCTCAAGCATATCCTGCATTGCTTGGGCGCCAACCAAAAATGGTGCGGGTGGATCGAACAGTGTATCTCGAATGGCAAGGTCGCCATCCTTGTCAACGGAACCCCCTCCAAATGGTTCAAACTGAAAAGGGGCCTTCGCCAAAGGGACCCGTTGTCACCATTCCTATACCTATTAGTGGCTGAAGGTCTGGCGAGATTGACCAACAGGGCTGTCCAAAACAACCTTATTTGTGGCGTTGGTCCCAATCAGGAGGCGAAAACCTCCATCCTTCAATTTGCGGATGACACATTCTTCTTTTGCGAGGCGAAAACAAGGCAAATCCGCAACCTTCGACTCATGTGGCAGATTTATGAGTGGGCCTCCGGCCTCAAGATTAACAGGAGCAAGTCTGAACTGTTCTATTTGGGGAATCGAAATAATACAGAGGAGAGACTTGCGGCTATTCTGGATTGCAAACGGGGCACACTTCCGACCAAATATCTGGGACTCCCACTGAAGAAAGGCAAAATCCCGAAGGAAGACTGGTACAACATCATTGCAAAGATCGAGCACAGAATCGCAGGGTGGCAAGCAAAGCTGCTATCACAAGGCGGGAGGTTAATCCTCGTAAACTCTGTGCTCTCGAATCTTCCCCTTTACTACTTCTCAGTCTTCAGAGCCCCGGCTTGGACCCTTCGAAGAATTGATTCGCTCCGGAGAGCCTTCTTCTGGAAAGGATGCAACTCCGTGTCAGGGGGCAACTGTCTGGTCAGCTAAAAAACGGTCTGCAGGAAAAAAAGGGACGGGGGATTAGGAGTCTTGAACTTGGAGAGCATAAACACTGCTCTGCTGGTGAAATGGTGGTGGCGCTACTTCTCAACAGAGGCGACCCCCTGGAGATCTCTTCTCACCGGTCTCTATTATTTGCGCAGAAGACCCCTGCGAGAAGGGAACTCATTCAACCCTTCTCGCAATGGTGGAGGAGCGTGCTTGGAACGAGGGGGCTATTCAAATGTGGCACGTCCCATTCGGTGGAAGATGGAGACCTGACAGACTTCTGATCGGATATCTGGATAGGGACTTCACCCCTCTCGACCCAATTTCCTAAAATCTTCGACTTAGCGCGCAACAAGAATGTTAGGGTGAGGGACTGTATGGGTCGAAACGGCTGGAACTGGGGCAAAATTTTAGAGGGCATTGCAACCGAACACAGTGGTCTCGAGGGCCAAATCCAAAATCTGAAGGCCACCACCCCCAACCTACCAATCACTATCAGAAAAGACACCTTCCTCTGGCGCTGGTCAAAACACAATATCTACTGAGTAAAATCGATGTACGGTTTTCTGCAAGATAGCGGAGAAGTAGACAACCGCTTCGTCAAACTCTGGAGCATCAAAATCCCACTGAAGGTAAAAATCTTTGTTTGGCTAGTTCTCAGAAGACGGGTCCAGACTAGGGATATTCTACTGAGAAGAAACTGGAACGGACCTAGCTGTTGTGTCTACTGCCCAAACTCCGAGGAAACTGCGGATCACCTCTTTGTTTCCTGTACCTCCGCAAAATTGATGCTCATAGCCTTGCTGCCTAACAACCAGGAGGTTCGTAACGTTGATACCGTTGACAGGCTATGGGGTGCGACCAGTCTCCAGAATAGGGCTCTGGGTAATAGGGCACTAATCACCATTGCGGCCACCTGGTGGAATTGGTTGGAAAGAAACAGAAGATCCTTTGACAACAAGATCCGTTGCCCCGAGGCTCTTATTGCCCGGCTGCTTCACTGTAGAAACCGGCTGCCCACTTGCTAAATTCAACTCCGCCATAAATGAAGCGGCAGCATACTGCATTTCTCTCTAAAAAAAAAAGGCTAAAAATATATAAAATATTTATCTTAAAAAATACTATTATAAAATAAATTATAACAAAAAAAATGATGTACAAAAATATAAAATTTTAAAAAATTTGTTTGCCAGCTCAAAATCAAAATTGTGCTCGATGTTATTTAACTCATGAAATTTTAATAAAAAATTTCTTGATATTTTTTTTTTCAATATATTTGATTATAAATAACTTTTCAGGCCACAAATTTTATAATAAAATTTTTTATAGAAGACCCACAAGTTTTATAAAAAAAAAATAATATTTTAGCCTCCTAAGTCCTAATGACTAGAATTTATAATATTTTAATATTTACTATACCTAATTAATTATTAGGAACTGACCGTCTGATATATAATTTAAAAAGAAAAATTCGAGGGTACCATGGCCACTATATGCCTCCATATAGTTTCGTCCTTAATTTTATTGTAATAAAAAAAAAAAAATAGATAACTTTATTGTAATAAAAATAAAAAATAGATAACGTAAAAAGATGAAAAAGATTTTAAAATGTGTAGCAAAACTATTCTCCTTAAAGTTTGATATGTTTCTACCGTTTGAATAAGTTTGTATATATTGGATTAACGAATAGTTTTTCCGAATAAAAAAAAAATACTAATTCTAACAGAGTTTGCACACATAAAGTTTGACCATTGAACATTCACTAGATTAAGTGGTCAAAAAAGAGATAAAACTAAAAACAAGAAAAAAGTTTTTGTGAATAGAGATATGAATTTTTTTCATTTGCTCCTTAACGCTCGACTTATATAAAGCACGAACAGATACTTCATGAAGTGATAATTTGTGAACATGTATTTCACCAAGTGATTTATCAATTCTTGGATATATAAGTCAAATTCATGTAAAAATCAATTCCAATGGATATATGTATAAAGAGACACATCATAAAATTTTGTCTTTTAAAGTCTAATTCTTTTATTAAAAACTAAGTTATAGCACTAAAAATTACATTCATGTACTAAGAGTCATATCCTGTTATTAGAGTCACATTTACTTACTAAAAGTTGTGTCCATTAATTCAGCCCGTTTGATTCGAAGTAACTAAAAATTTAATATATATAATTGAGATGAGTGCAGTTGAAAATATAATAATTAAAATTATATGCATCTTATTTAGTTGAATATAATAAAAAATACAGCAAATATAAATATTATATTTGATCGCTATAGTTATCGAGTTGTATCGATTTCTATTTTTTTATATATAAAGTGATGAGACAAAATATTTAAAAGGTTATTAGAAAAATAAGCTTATTATGTTTTAAAATTATTCATTCCAAGTGATTGCAATTGCAATTGAGTTTTCTCGTACAGTTATAATTATATTATTTGAATTTAAATATACCAAAACAAACTCAAATTTGAATATGATTTCTAAAGTGTACAAAACGATGCTAAGAATTTTTCTTACACAAATATTTAAAGTTGAGAATTCATATAATAATAATAAAAAAAAAAAGAGAAATTGTCGGTAGAACGTACATAGAAAATTTCTTTGGAAACCTAATAATGGGAATATACCTAGCTAGCTAGGTACTAGCATTTATTTATAAGGGGGAAAAGGTACAAATGTTTTCCTTGTGTGAGAATGTATTTGTTGATTCCTCTTTGACATGTGTTGCAACAGCTTTTTCCATATGAGAATTTCCACTTATTTTTTTTTAAAAAAAATTAAAAATAATTTGGGACTAGAATAATTATAATTAGGATTAATTGCATACATGTCCCTCCTAATATTAATTATATTCAACTTTTCATATTTATCCCTTCAAAAATTCAAAATTCTTCAAATATGCCCCTCTGGTTAATCCCCGTTTGGAATATGTTTATTTTTTAAAGATTTGATGTGAAATTATTTTTTTGCCCCTTTACAAATATATCCCTCCAAAAGTAATACCATTATGCTTGTTACAAATATATCCCTCCAAAAGTATAATATGAAAAGGGTAAATATGTAAATTTCTTTTTAATCTAACCAAGGTTAAGCATTTAACCTAGGATTAAATCAACTTTTCTAACAGAGATGGACGGCATATTTGAATAACGGTGGATTTTTGAAGGGATATATATGACCCTGAACCCCCTTTTTTTTTTTTTTTTTTTTTTCTTTTTTTTTTTTTTAATCTTATTATTGCAAATAAACTTGTCAATTAACTCATCTATTTTTAAAAGATAAAAAATATAGAAGCCAAAACAGTTTTTATATACCATATATTTTTTTTTTTCTTACCACATTACAATAAAATCATATTATGACGATATTTTTAAGTATTTCTAAAGTCTGAAAAAAGTGCCGCTCACAAAAATATCGATAATTATTATTAGTATTATTATATATACAGTCGCTAGGATGCACAGCGACACATTATTATAATTTGTCTTAAAAATGTGTTTTTATAATTTAATTTTGAATATAGATGATATATAGATAGAACATTTGTATAAAAGTATTATAAAAATATGTCACTATAATTTAATTTTATTATAGTACTAAAAAATTTATAACTATTTAAATTACAAAATACTGTTATTTATTGATGCATTCCATCACGTGAAATTTAAATTTAAACCGTGGGCTACAGTTTTGTTTTGTTAAATATAAAATACTAAAACACACTATTTTTTTGGTAGTTTAAGATTTAGAAGCTCACATTGCATGGGGGCAAGAAATTCGAAACCCCTATCAATTCAATCTCGTTGAATTGCCTCCTATTTAATTTAAATCTCTAATAGCTTTATAGCTTCTCAAATCCAATGAATTTATATATTCTATCTATTGCCTCTCCTTTTTATTACGGCGCGTACAAATAAAAAAAATAATATTCACATAAAATAAACATAAAAAAAAATAAAAATACAAAAATTTACTGAAAATTTTTTTTTAGAAAAAAAAAATTATGAATAAAAAAGAAGAGATTGCACTATTTGATAATATCAAATATATTACACTTAATTGATTGTTTCTAGTGTAAGTTGCAAAGAGTTTAGGAGTTAGTATTGGTGGTCTTGAGTTTAAAACATAATTGCTTTATATTTTTAACTAAATTTATTTTTATAAACAAAGCAGGAGCCTGCTACTTTTCTTTCAAATATATATATAGCGTAGGCCGTAGGGCTACTATACTCTTATAAGTAAAAACCCCTTTATACTCATAACTTTTTCATCCTTGGATGAAGGAATGTGCGGTTAGGATGATAGTGGTCTCCCTAGGATTTACTAGGTTGTTGGGAAAATAGTAAAAATCTTAGAAACTACTATAATCCTAATCGCACATTTCTTCATTCAAGCATAAAAACTTATGAGTACAAAAAAATTTTACTCATAAAAGTATAGTAGCCGGACGCTCTCTCTCTCTATATATATATATATATATATTATATATATATATATATATATATATATATATATTTTGCACAGAATCGTCTTTAGGATAAAAACTCTTCGCTTTCACCACAAAATCGTCAACAGATCAGGAGTATAATATCAAAAACGACAATTAAATTTCAAGACAAATCTAATAATTTTTTTTTTATATTTTTTTTTTATTTTTTACTCTATAGCCTCCAATTCCCACCATGTGTGTGTAGCAATAGAATCATGAAGGCCACTAGCTAGAATGGTGATAAATAAAGCATGGTAGGCCCTCTATCTCCAATTAATGAATCATATTACATCATGGGGATTAATTTAATTGATTGATACCAAACTCATAAATCCCAGGGAATCTAAGTTTGGTGATCATTGTACCTTTTTTGGGTTCTAAAATATAAATGCAGACCCACAGGAGTTGTAATTAATGGGACATATATACATATATCAAATGGCCTTGACTTTTTGGTCCAACTTAATCTAATAATCTTCAACTAAATCCTCAGCCCCTCAAACTGCCACAGTTTTCTAGAACCTAATAGCCACCCAAATCCACATGTCTTTCATGTCTCTTAAATTTAGGTAATTGCACTTAAATTATTTCATACTTACTATTTAATTGGGAATTAATTAGTGTCTATTATTATTATTTCTAGTAGCTATATTTAAGCTGTTTTGCTCTATGCATAGCAAAAACTGTCTCATTATTCAAGTGAGCTGATCTAAGTCTTTAAACCATATGTTTGGGGGATAAAGAAGTTTATCTCTCTGTTATCCCCTCCCCCCCCACCCCCCCCAAAAAAAAAAAAAGAAAAAAAAAAAAAGAAAATTTGTTATTCCTTTTAACGGGATTCCAGAATATCCTGTTAAGGAGGGGATAACAATTTTTTTCATTGGTGGGAACAAAGTTATTCCCATTCGGGCACAACCTTATTTCCATTTTTTTTTTATTTAAATTAAAATTTATAAAATTTTAAATTTAAATTATTTTATTTTATAAATTTTAAAATTTTTAACTATAATTTTTTATAAATCTAAAATTTTTACAAAAATTTAAAATTTATACAAATTTTGTATATATAAATTTTTAAATTTTTTATAAATTTTTTTTAATTTATATAAATTTAAAAATTAAAATGTTTGCATCATCATTTACATATTTTTCGAGCTAATTAAAATTTAGATTTCTAAATTTAGAAAAATTTTAAATTTTATAACTTTTTAAATTTGTAACTTTAATTTTTAATAAATTTATAAATTTAATCAATTTTAAAATTTATATAAATTTTAAAATTATTAACTTTAATTTTAAAAAATAAAACGTTATTATTTACTAAAATATAAACTTTAATTTATACAAATATTAATTAATATTTAATTAATATTTTATATTAATTAATTAGATAAAATATTATTATTTTAAAATTATAATTATTCTTATTTTTTCACTATTCTCGCTTATTCCAAAAAATGAATCAAACACAATTTCAATTATTCCTAAAAATAATAGTTTTACAAACCAAACACAATTTTTTTTTTTTTTTATCCATAACTATTACGGAATAGCAAGCTATCCCAGTGATAAAAAAAATTATTCCCAAGCTCATAATTTTCGAACCAAACGGTAGCTTAACAGTGTAAAGACATTTTAATAATAATGTGCTGGATTCGAAGCCTAGTTGCTTCACATTTCTAACTAAATTTATTTTTATAAACGAAGCGAATAATATACTATTTTTTTCTGAAAAAAAAAAAAAAAAAAAAAAAAAAAAAAACTGCGCTAGAACGTTGGCTAGAGATTAGGATGGTAATTCTTATATTCAGGATATTGTTTTCGAACGAAGCTAAAAACTGGAAGGGTGTGCCTACATGCTGATAATTACAAATTTATTAGAAAGTACAAAATTATTCAGAAATTTGGATTTATCGGCATCTGATATTACCACTGAACGAACCGAATTTCTATCATAAGCCCCTCACACACACGCTTCTAACCCTAGTTGTGCCTAATATTACAAACCGGTGAAACAAAATTAAACCACTCATAAATTACTGCATGAAGCAATCCAAGCTGTGTAGTATCTTAATTTCATCCTTCAGTAACAAGATATGCATAGCATGAGAAGTAGATGCTCTTCTTCGTGAGAGAAAGGGGAGAGGAGGGGGCCCTTCACAAAGGAGGAGTACTCACTTTGTTGGGTAGAAGAACTTAATGGCCGGCCAAGATAGTGCCCACCCTCTTAGTGGCAACTGCAAGCCCCACCTTCACATGTTTTATTTCGCTGTGTAGTGTCAGAATTTTTACGCTATTACTCGTACCAATTACTTATATTGTTGATATGCTGATTATTATATTGTGAAATATTTTGATTGATTTGCGCATTTAATTTAAGGGTGATGCTAGGTGTACACCCCATAAGGAATGTACATCCTACACCCAACCCCATTCTGGAGTGAGTATTCACTCCATCCGTCATATCGAGTGACGGATGAAATTCACCCCACTCCAGAATGGGGTGGAATGTAGGATGTATGCCCCTTATGGGGTGTACACTTATATATACCCTTAATTTAAAGCATCACATTGAAAGACCACCATGGTCAAAAGTTCAAAAAGCTTTTTATTTTTATTTTTTGAGAGATTTTTTTTAGTTTAGCTTTATATTTTATATGCAAATTCAAATCTGCCGTTTAGTTTCATTAATTTGAATCCAATTACTGCAGTTAGAATTGAGCGAGTAGGCTCAGATGTAGCTAGCAATGAAAATTATGTCCAAATCAAGGTTTTAAGTATCCATCGGCACGGGTGTCGTACCTTGCCAACAAGATACCGGCACGATACAATTGGAGACACAGTTCAAAATCCTTTTTTCTTAAAATTACTAAGTAATTTTTTTAATAAAGTTTAAAATATTTGATAAAGATACATAATAAGCAATTAAAAAAATTTATTGCTAAAGAAATTAAATATTTCATGCCATTATGTGTCGGCACGCATGTATTTTTTGTGACCGACACTCATCGGCACGGCTCGACACGCATCGTGCCGTATCGTGCCGGTAAATTTTCGGCACGACCTCGTGCCACGATACTTAAATCTTTAGTCCAAACTAGTCGCATTTCAGTTGCAGCAATCGGAGAGAATAGCTAGGCATTCAATAAAAATAAACTTATCTTCTTAATAATTTTTCAAACATAAAATATGTTTTTTCTTGTATAGAGAATAATCTTATCATATCTCATATATATAAAATATTAAAATTTGTGAATGCACTCGTCAGCCGCATATAATCAAATTAAGTATTTATAGTTGTTTCATTTTTATTACATCCAACAAAATAAAATCTATATAAATGTAACTGTATGTATCTTAAATGCCCGCTTCGTTTATATTTGAAATAAACTTAGCTAGAAATATGAAGCAACTAAACTTCGAACTCGAATTTCGAATATCAACCACCAAATTTTTTGTCATTTGCACTAGGAACAATTGATATAACATTTATGATTATATTCAACCAAATGATCTTTTAGATTTGCAGATCAATTTAGTCAAATATAGTTGATAAATAGCTATCAGATTAACTGAATCTACCTGCGTTTATTAAAATCGTTTCTGTGGGTAACACCTTCCACATGAAGTGATGTTTAAAACCCTAATTATTGCTTGTTCAATGCCCTTTAATTGTTTGGGATGATCAACAAAGCTACATAACAATAGTCAAACCTAAAGTAATGGGCTTGTGAGTTTGATGCTTTGCTTATTATTATTATCATTAGTTACATGTATCCACGTAAAAAGTGATGTCAATGTTGATCTGTGGCGAATCTTTCAAAAAGATCCTCTTGATTTTCTCCTCTTTAAATTAAGGATAATTGAAGAAAATAAAGATCTGCCAGGATCTTTAGAGTGCAAAATAATTCTCACCAGGGGGGTGCACTTCGTTTCATCAAATCAAACAAGGGCAATAATTAATGTTGCTTGAAAATATATGAACATGTGTGAAATTAATGCTAAGGGGATTCATAAAAAGGGTGTGGTGCATGTGGACTATTATTTCTTTGTGGTAATTGATACATGTATGCATGGGACCTTAGCTAGTTGGGGAGCAACATAATGTAGCAACATAATGTGTATGAGAGAAACCCCAACTCCACTAGCAAGAAAAATGTGGGGATCCAACGAGGGTAGCGCTAGTTACCGAGCTGAGCACGTGCGAGTTAGGGTCAACTCTTGTTCGAATCATTTAATAAAAACATTGAACAAAAGTTGACTCATTAAAATATCGAGTTGAAAATCTAGTTTATTTTCAGTTTGTTTATTAACGAGCCGAACACGAGTTGGCTCGTAAACAGTAAGTTAGATGTCAAGCCTATGATAAGAAAAAAAGTTGGAAGAAAATAAGAAAATTAAAATTTTAATCTTATAATTAAAATTCATAAAAACATAGATTTTTTTTTTTACATTTGAATTGACCTAAAATTGGAATAGTAAAAATATAATATATATATAGGAGAGAGAGAGGAGAGAGAGAGAGCCCGATTGGGATGCTTTTGGAAGCAACAAGATGTTGGTACTATAACATTTTTGCCATTGAATTAAAAGCACGAAGGTGTTGATACTGTAACATTTTTGGCTATTGAATCAACCCTAGTAAATCTTGGGTCATGCACAATAGTGAGTCACAAGTAACAATCATTTTTAACTTTTGATAGCATCCAGCTCTATATATATATATATATATATATATATATATATGCTATTATACTATTAATAATAGTTTTCAGTCATTTGTGCTATTAAATTTTTAACTATTGCATTAAGGGATACGCGGTTAGAATGATAGTAGAACTCTAAGATTTAGTAGGTGGTTGGAAAAATAGTATGATCTAAAGAATGAAAAAAATGATCAAAGAGGTAGATCTAACGGCGGAAAACTTGTAGCACTAAGTGCTTCATTCTATCGATTGCATAGTAGCGGACTATATATATATATATATATATATATATATATATATATTATATATATATATATATATATAACTCTGTATTAATCCTCTTGTTTTAGCCACGTGTCGTCGTTTCCTTAATTTAGATAGTTGTAGGACTTTTCCCACTCCCGATTCCCAATGATCCGTTTTTTTTTCTGACTCTTTCCATTTCCAATTCTCAATGAATTAATTATGAACTAATCCTCTTGTTTTAGGCATGTGTCTTCGTTTCCTTAATTTAGATAGTTGTAGGACTCTTCCCACTCCCGATCTCTAATGAGCCATTTTTTTTCTGACTCTTTCCATTCCATTTCCAATTTCCAATGAATTAATTATGAATTCGAAACTCATGAGCCACTTATATACCTAAAATCAAACTCTATAGTAATCCTCTTATTTTAGCCACGTGTTCATTTCCTTAATTTAGATAGTTGTGGGACCCTTCTCATTCCCGACCCCTAAGAGCCATTTTTTTTTCCCGACTTTTTTCATTTCCAATCCCTAATGAATTAATTGTGGACTCGAAATCAATGAGCCACTTATACACCTAAAATCAAATTCTACACGCGACTCACACCCAACCACAAAAACTTCTGTGCTATGACCAACATTATTCGCTTTTCTCTCTTACTCTCCCCAGCACCTTATTGGATGGCACCAGCACAACTGCGAGCTGATGGTATAGTTATTGGTTATGATGGATTAAGGGGTTGTTAGACCCGGTGTCTTACCTGATGGAGGAGACGATGGATCTTTCGTCCTGTCAACAGTGACTGAATTGTAATGATGCCCCCACGGTGGTCTGGGTTGTGTGTTGACGTTTTGGGCCGGAGTACAATGCGGGCTTGAGCAATGCTTGCGCAGTAAGCACCATTACTGGAATGGATGGGATGATTAGGACCAGGATGGTGCCCCAGAGTGATCCTTCCAGGTTTTGGGATTCAGTCGAGCAACCCACCTGATGGATGAGATCAGAGAGGTGGAATTAAGGGTCCCCAGTGTTACGGAATTTGAGTTGGCGTATTTCGTGAATATATTAAGTCTTGAAGATTGAAGATGAAGAAACTTTGGATCATATACCTCAATCTCAAGAAAGAAGAATTCAAAAGGATCAGGTACGTTTAACTAAATAATTTTGATGATCCGAATACTTCTTATAGTGTAGAAACACCTGGAAGAGGTTTTAATTGCTTATTCATCAAAAACTGGACATGGGACATGTTCAGGATCCGGATCGTGGCTTTCAATCCGGATCCCGAAAGGTGTTTGTTTCATACATTGCTGCAATCCGGATCACAGCTTGTGCAATCCGGATCCCGAATGGGGTGTTTTGTGAAAATGTATGAACGATCCGGATCGGGGATTATGATCCGGATCCCGAACAGGCTATTTTCTGGAAACCGCATTTTGTGCTTCTGCAATCCGGATCGTGGCTTTGCAATCCGGATCGCCGTCGGTAAAACTTTCCAGAAAAGTTTGTTTTTGATCCGAATATTCTTCCTAGGGTTTCTAACCTATAAATAGCCCTTCTATTTCATTTCTAGGGCATCGGAAAATAGATCCGCATTTCGGCCATTTGAGAAAACCTAGCCGAAAAGAAAAAATCCACATATATAGAGAAGAACGGAAATCATTAGATCTATTCAATGGTTCTTCATCTATATTGATTAGTTTGATTCTAGGTTTTTCATACTCATATCTTGAGTTGAATCAAACTAATGAATACTTAGATGGTATTTCCGATCTACTCTTGATCTAAGTATTCGGCGGATCATCACCACCCAAACAAACAACGATTTACCCAAAATCGGCGCGTGGACTCGCGTGGCCTTGTGGATTCAAGGTGCTACCGCTCTCGTGGATTCGGAGCGAGGTGCGTTCGTGGATTCGAAGCGTACCATTGGGTGAAGACCGTGGATTCGGTTGGACGTCGTGGACTCGACGTTGGACGCTGTGGATTCAGCGTTGGGCGCGGATCGTGGATTCGAGAAGCGTCGTGGAGCGAGCGGAGAAGATCGACTAGGGGCGTATGGTAAAAGGTTGAGTCGTCTGTGAGTACGTTATATCACCTTGTACGTGTGTTAACTCTAGTGGATTTCGCCGTGTTATCGGTCCCGTGGTTTTTTACTCCGGTTTGGAGTTTTTCCACGTAAAAATCTTGTGTGTTCTTTTATTTTTCCGCATTGGGTTTTATCGCACAATGATTTTTTGAGTGTTTATTGTTTACACCTATTCACCCCCCTCTAGGTGTTTTTTCCCCTATTTAGATCCTTATTAACCTAAACCCAACAAGTGGTATCAGAGCGGGAATAGGGTTGTAAACAATGGTTGAAGGTGGAAACATCAATCGACCCCCTTTCTTTGATGGAACAAATTATGCGTACTGGAAAGTACGGATGAAAGCTTTCTTAATTTCCATCGACGAAAGGGTGTGGCAATCAATTGAATTAGGATGGTCTAATCCAACTGAAATTTTAGATGATGTTCGCACCTTAAAACCTAGGTCGAAATGGACCAAGGAAGAGATAGACTTATCTTCTTACAATGGCAAAGGGATTAATGCTCTATTTAATGCTTTGTCACAAACTGAGTTCTCTCGCGTCTCGGCATGTGAGACTGCGAAAGAAATCTGGGATGTTCTTCAAGTTACGCATGAGGGAACTAACTTAGTGAAGATTCAGAAACTGCAAATGCTCACGAGCAAGTTTGACTCTATCTCTATGGCAGAGAATGAATCTTTCACTGACTATTACACACGATTGCAAGACATCGTGAACTCATGTGCTAACTTGGGAGAGAAGATTCCAGAATTTAAAGTTGTAAGAAAAATTCTAAGAACTCTTCCTGAACGATTTCGCCCGAAGGTTGCAGCCATTGAAACAATTAAACACCCGGACGAAATGCGTGTAGAAGAATTAGTAGGTGCTTTACAAACTTATGAAATGACTTTTCCTACTAACTATTCTTCTGGAAAGGCATCCTCTTCTAAGTCTTCAGGTTACGCATTGAAATCAACTAAAGAAGAAGACGCGGATTCATCCTCCTCGGACGACGACGAGAACATTTCTATGGAGGACTTTGAGAAGCAGCTCGCTCTCTTGACAAGGAAGTTTCGCCGCAACTTTCGAAGGGGAAATTCAAGCAAAACTTCATCCTTCGGAAAGTCCAAGAAAGGCAAGGGATTCTCAAGCCACAAGTCAAGAAAGCAAGAGAACTTCTCAAAGGATAAGAAAAGTTCTGAGGGACAAGTTCAGTGTTTCAAATGTCGAGGCTACGGCCACATTTCAACGGAATGTCCCAACAAGAATCCGGCTAAGAAGAAGGCGATGCAAGTTGTTACTTGGGATGACAACTCCACGTCAAATGAGTCATCCTCAAGTGATGAAGAAGACAACGCGACAGCTTTCCACGCGTCCACTAAATCTTCATCCTTCATGTGCTTAATGGCAAGTACATCCGATTCACTGTCCAACTCCACTGTGGAAAAGATTGCAACGGACGATGAATCAGATGATTCGGAAGGTGAAGATTTTGCATTAGCCTACCATAAACTTTTGAGGGATTCAAAGAAACTGGCTAAGCAAAACAAGGGGTTGAAAGAGAGATTGCAGGATCTTGAAGATGAAGTAAAAAGAGTAACCTCTATCTCAACCGATCTTGAAGTGGAAAGGGACAATCTGATTAAAACAAATGTTTCCCTTCAAGAGTCCAATGAGCAACTCGAGAAGAATTATATGGATATGGTGAACAAAGCGAATTACTTCTTGAAGCTCAACGGCGAGGCTCGACAGGAAAAATTGGAAATGACAGAGACCATACGCCAACTGAAGGATGACTTACAGAGATTTTCTTCTGGAAGGAGTAAGTTGGACAGACTCTTGGTCTCGGTCAAAGAAATAAGTTCGGCCTCGGATACACTCAAACTGGAGACATTCCAAGTTCGAGTGGTACAGTATTTGTGCCTCAGTCGGTATCTCCTCCTCCGACACCGGTGTTCACGACAAGCAACGACAACGAACCTACTACATCTTCTTCGGAATCGACAAGAAAGGTATGTTTTCGTTGTGGCATTTCAGGGCACATAAGAAGAAATTGCAAGACGGGAGCCAAACGCACACCTCAAGCACATCTTGCAATGACTACCAAAAGGGCTATTCCTCGAAAACAACTGCAATCAATTGAAGGAAAAGAGCCTTGGTAGTACATCGCTCAAGACGACATCATCAAGGAGCAGCAATTCTTCAAGCAAGACGCTCTCACCTAGGAAATCAACTTCACGACCATTACCGACGCATTCCAAAAAGGTTTGGGTGCGCAAAGGTGAGATCTTTCCCTGTCTTGCTACCAATGTTTCCTTGCATGCATATGATAGTTCGTCTTGGTACCTGGATAGCGGGTGTTCCCGTCATATGACCGGCGATAAAAACTGTTTTCAAACTTTTGAGAAAAACTCCGGAGGACTTGTTGTTTTCGGAGATGGTCGGTCTTCCAAAATTGTTGGAAAGGGAACGGTAGCTATTCCAGATGGCCCGGTTCTAGATAATGTATTATTTGTTCATGGCCTTAAGACTAACCTCATAAGCATAAGTCAACTGTGTGATAGTGGTTATTCAGTTAATTTTTCATCTGATAAATGCACTGTAACTGACATGAACCATGCTTTCTTTTTAAAGGGGGTTAGATCAGAAAACAATTGTTATGTAGTTCCTTCTAAGATTTCTGAAAAATGTAACCTAGCATCTTTGAAAAATGAAACACTTTGGCATGAAAGGCTAGGTCACATAAACTTTAAGGAACTTGCTAGAATTTCAAATAAAGATGTGGTCAAGGGGGTTCCGAAACTTTCTTTTGAACAAAACCTTGTGTGTGGCGGTTGCCAAAAGGGAAAACAGTCTAGGACTGCACACAAGAATTTGAACCACATAGGTACAAAACGGCCTTTGGAACTTTTGCATATGGACTTAATGGGGCCAACTCGTCAACCATCTCTGGGAGGTAAATGGTATATTTTCTTGTTGGTTGATGATTTTTCTAGATATACTTGGGTAGCTTTCTTAAAAGAAAAAGCTGATACCTTTGATTCTTTTCTCGAAATCTGCAATCGTATTATGATAGAAAAGAATGATAGGATTACTCGAGTTAGGAGTGATAGAGGTGGGGAATTCATAAATTCCAAATTCATTGATTTTTGCTTTCTAATGGCATTAAACATGAATTCTCCGCACCTTACACACCTCAACAAAATGGTGTAGTCGAGCGCAAAAACAGGGTCGTACAGGAAATGGCACGTGTTATGCTTCACAGCCGGAACTTACCTTTTTATTTTTGGGCTGAAGCGGTGAACACTGCTGTTTATGTTATCAATCGCGTGTATTTGCGCCCGGGGACTTTGAATACACCATATGAACTTTGGTTTTGTAGAAAACCTAACATCAAATATTTTCGCATTTTGGGAGTCGGTGTTTTATTTTACGTGATCGTGAGAATCTTGGAAAATTTGACTCTCGAAGTGACGAAGGGATTTTCTTAGGTTATTCTACAAACAGCAGAGCATATCGAGTTTTTAACTTAGAATCTAAGACGATCGTAGAATCGATAAATGTTAAGGTAGATGAAGCTTTTCATTTTGAATCTGAAAAATCTACCCTCGATATCTCTCTTGATGATGATACACCTGCTAATGCATCTTCTTCTAACAATTCTTTCGATAATAATGTTGATGCATCTAACGGTTCTTCAAGCTTATCTGATGTGCAGGAATCATCTCGTGTACCTCCGCCTACTCCTCTACCTCAAACGTTACGCATCTCCAAGGATCACCCTGAATCGAACATAATTGGAGATCCACAAGAAGGAGTTAGAACACGGAGACAATTGGTTTGCGGATTTGCATGCTATGTATCTCAAATCGAACCAAGGAATGTTGATGAAGCTCTCCAAGATGATTACTGGATTAAAGCAATGCAGGAAGAGCTCCATCAATTGAGCGAAACAAAGTCTGGGAACTGACGAAGCCTCCGAAGCAACACAATGTGATAGGTACCAAATGGATCTTCAAGAACAAGAAAAACGAAGAAGGTACTATCATCAGGAACAAAGCAAGGTTAGTTGCTCAAGGCTATTCTCAAGTAGAAGGTATAGACTTTGATGAAACCTTCGCCCCTGTAGCTAGACTCGAGTCCATTCGTATACTGTTTGCGATCGCTTGTCATTTTAAAATCAGATTATTTCAAATGGACGTTAAGAGCGCCTTTTTAAATGGATTTTTAAATGAGGAAGTTTATGTAGCTCAACCGAAAGGTTTTGTGGATCATAAACTACCTAACCATGTTTTTCGATTGAAAAAGGCTCTTTACGGTCTGAAACAAGCACCGCGAGCATGGTACGAAAGGTTGACAAAGCACCTTTTGGAAAAGGGCTACACTCGAGGGGGAGCTGACAGGACTCTCTTTGTGAAGCATTATCAAAACAATTTCATAGTTGCTCAAATCTATGTTGATGACATTGTTTTTGGAGCAACGAGAGATAATGATGCTTCTAAATTCGCGGAGACCATGGAAAGCGAATTTGAGATGTCCATGATGGGCGAGTTGAATTATTTTCTTGGATTACAAGTTAAACAAAACGATGAAGGAATTCACTTGTGTCAATCCAAGTATGCACTGGAGTTGGTCAAAAAGTTTGATCTTGAAAATTCTAAGGATTTTCCGACTCCAATGGGAACTAGCCATAAGGGACTTGGAAGTGAATCACAAAGTGAGAATGTAGACGAGAAACTGTACCGCAGTATGATTGGGAGTCTACTATATCTCACGGCTAGTCGCCCGGATATATCCTTCAGTGTTGGGATTTGTGCGAGATATCAATCAGCACCGAAGGAGGTTCACCTGAAAGCGGTGAAACGGATCATCCGGTATATCAAAGGTACAATCAATTTCGGAATTTGGTATCCTATGGGAACGACTTTGGATATTGTTGGATACTCAGATGCCGATTGGGCTGGATCGGTGGATGACCGGAAAAGCACGAGTGGTGCATGCTTCTATCTAGGCCACTGCCTTGTTGCATGGCACAGTAAAAACAGAATTGCATAGCACTCTCGACTGCCGAAGCGGAGTACATTTCTGCAGGAAGTTGTTCAACCCAATTGATTTGGATGAAGAGCGTGTTGAGCGATTTCCGGATTTCAACATCTTCGGTAACCATTTTATGTGACAACACTAGTGCTATTAACATTTCTAAAAACCCTGTGTTGCACTCTAGAACAAAACATATTGAACTTAGATATCATTTTCTTAGAGAGCTAGTTGAATCAAACATTCTTCAACTGTCATATATTTCAACTGAGGATCAATTAGCCGACATCTTAACAAAACCTTTGGATCAAAAACGTTTTATTCACTTGCGTAAAGCAATTGGCATGCTTTCCTTGAAATAAACTCTTTTGAAACCTTTGCTTAGATTAGGTTTTGTTTTTGTTTTTGTTTTGTTCTTTATCTATGTTCTGTACATAGCACACTAATTGAGCATAAATCATAATTGACTTTAATTGCATCCTTTTCGTGCATTTAGAAATTTATTATGTTTTTGATGTCATAATGTTTCAATGTTGCAATGATCATTTACGTTATTAAACCATCTTCTAAGTGATCAAAGTCAATTTCTCTCTCAATGATCTCTTGGTATAGTCATTATCATATTTGATTGCTTAGTCGAGTATGAATTCGAGATCAATGGTTTGGTTGAATACCTTATATATTAAATAATTGATAGCCAATTGAGGGGGAGTCAATGAAATGTGAAATGCTCAAAAGATGTGGAAAGAGTTACATCCCAATGAGGAGTGTGAAAACTACCACCACATGGAGAAAATGAAAGAAAAAGATACTCCATGAATGAAAAGCAAATTTTTGTTTGAAAAATTGTTGATAAAATCATATTGAAATACTTGACTCAGTCGTATTTCATGGTTGGTATAAGGTGGGATTTTTGATTTAAGATGCTCAAAGAGCCACTCCTTCAACAGATTGTCTAGATATATTATCTAACTTATCTGGGATTTCAAACATCTATTGATCTTGGTATTTCATTTTCTTTACTAAAATTGATGATTTGATAAAGGCATTACACATAAGATCAAGATAGATGTAATTGAAGTTGTTCAACTTTAAGTGTTTTAACTTTCGTAAATTTTCGTTTCATTTTTGGATATTTTTGATAGATTTTCATAATCTATTTCTTGTTGTGTGAAACGATGCCATTTGTTTAAAGTTGACATGGTAATGTGCTTACATACTTTTTCTGGATTTTAGTGTATTTTTCTAACTTTTTCTGAAGAAAAAGGTGTAGCCGATCCGGATCGGGTCAAGTGATCCGGATCCCGAACGCAGGATTTTCCTGCGGGTGGCCGATCCGGATCACATTCTCGGCCGATCCGGATCGCGGCTAGGGTTTTATATAGAAACATCCAGATTTTTGATTTCTTTACCCTAATCTCTGGTTTTCAAGTCTCTAGAGCTTCTCTCTCTAGATCTCTTGCTGTTTGAAGCTTCAAAACTCAAAGTTCTTCGGATTCAAGTAAGTTTTATTGATCAAAACTCGGTTTTTACAGTTTTTATCAAACGTGAGTTGAAATCTTGGATCTTTTTCGTTTGTGATTGGTTTTTGATCAAATTTCTTGAGCCACTTATATACCTAAAATCAAACTCTATAGTAATCCTCTTATTTTAGCCACGTGTTCATTTCCTTAATTTAGATAGTTTGTGGGACCCTTCTCATTCCCGACCCCATAATGAGCCATTTTTTTTTTCCCGACTTTTTGATCTTCAATCCCTAATGATTATGATTGTGGACTCGAAATTCAATGAGCCACTTATACACCTAAAATCAAATTCTACACGCGACTCACACCCAACCACAAAAACTTCTGTGCTATGACCAACATTATTCGCTTTTCTCTCTTACTCTCCCCAGCACCTTATTGGATGGCACCAGCACAACTGCGAGCTGATGGTATAGTTATTGGTTATGATGGATTAAGGGGTTGTTAGACCCGGTGTCTTACCTGATGGAGGAGACGATGGATCTTTCGTCCTGTCAACAGTGACTGAATTGTAATGATGCCCCCACGGTGGTCTGGGTTGTGTGTTGACGTTTTGGGCCGGAGTACAATGCTGGGCTTGAGCAATGCTTGCGCAGTAAGCACCATTACTGGAATGGATGGGATGATTAGGACCAGGGATCGTGCCCCAGAGTGATCCTTTCCAGGTTTTGGATTCAGTCGAGCAACCCACACTGATGGATGAGATCAGAGAGTGTTGAATTAAGGGTCCCCAGTGTTACGGAATTTGAGTTGGCGTATTTCGTGAATATATTAAGTCTTGAAGATTGAAGATGAAGAAACTTTGGATCATATACCTCAATCTCAAGAAAGAAGAATTCAAAAGGATCAGGTACGTTTAACTAAATAATTTTGATGATCCGAATACTTTTTATAGTGTAGAAACACCTGGAAGAGGTTTTAATTGCTTATTCATCAAAAACTGGACATGGGACATGTTCAGGATCCGGATCGTGGCTTTCAATCCGGATCCCGAAAGGTGTTTGTTTCATACATTGCTGCAATCCGGATCACAGCTTGTGCAATCCGGATCCCGAATGGGGTGTTTTGTGAAAATGTATGAACGATCCGGATCGGGGATTATGATCCGGATCCCGAACAGGCTATTTTCTGGAAACCGCATTTTGTGCTTCTGCAATCCGGATCGTGGCTTTGCAATCCGGATCGCCGTCGGTAAAACTTTCCAGAAAAGTTTGTTTTTGATCCGAATATTCTTCCTAGGGTTTCTAACCTATAAATAGCCCTTCTATTTCATTTCTAGGGCATCGGAAAATAGATCCGCATTTCGGCATTTGAGAAATAGCCGAAAAGAAAAAAATCCACATATAGAGAAGAACGGAAATCATTAGATCTATTCTATGGTTTCTTCATCTATATTGATTAGTTTGATTCTAGGTTTTTCATACTCATATCTTGAGTTGAATCAAACTAATGAATACTTAGATGGTATTTCCGATCTACTCTTGATCTAAGTATTCGGCGGATCATCACCACCCAAACAAACAACGATTTATCCCAAAATCGGCGCGTGGACTCGCGTGGCCTTGTGGATTCAAGGTGCTACCGCTCTCGTGGATTCGGAGCGAGGTGCGTTCGTGGATTCGAAGCGTACCATTGGGTGAAGACCGTGGATTCGGTCGGACGTCGTGGACTCGACGTTGGACGCTGTGGATTCAGCGTTGGGCGCGGATCGTGGATTCGAGAAGCGTCGTGGAGCGAGCGAAGAAGATCGACTAGGGGCGTATGGTAAACGGTTGAGTCGTCTGTGAGTACGTTATATCACCTTGTACGTGTGTTAACTCTAGTGGATTTCGCCGTGTTATCGGTCCCGTGGTTTTTTACTCCGGTTTGGAGTTTTTCCACGTAAAAATCTTGTGTGTTCTTTTATTTTTCCGCATTGGGTTTTATCGCACAATGATTTTTTGAGTGTTTATTGTTTACACCTATTCACCCCCCTCTAGGTATTTTTTCCCCTATTTAGATCCTTATTAACCTAAACCCAACACCCAGTTGATGTGGAGCAAGGACAGAATGACAGCCACAGCAGGGACAACTTCAACTCTTCGCTGTTTTTCGGTGGTTCTCCAACTCAGGGTTGTAGTTGTTGATGTTTCTGATATTGGACTCCCTTTTTACATCGATAATTGTGAGGGTGTACTTCAGGTTTCTTGAATGAATTGGTTTTGAGGAGGTGATGTTTGGGAGTGTTGTGGATCAGTGGTTACCTACTGTTTCTTCTTTTCATCCGTGGCATATTGGAGCCCTTGATGTGTTCCACGACTCAGCTTAAAGGTGATATGTTTGGATTTCCCGCCATTGTTTGACTCGCTCCACTTGAGAATAGTGAGTTGCGGGGGTACGTGAGACGCCGTTGCGGATTCTGGCTCGAGAGATGAGAAACGGCGCAACAAGGCCATGCCGTACAGGTGGTTGATGTTGTTGTGGAATAATCACGAGAAGCGGGTGACGCTTTGAGAGTTGGTGACGAGGATGTTGGATATTTGTCCTTCTGTTTTGAGACTCCTTTTGGGCTATGTTAGTTTCGAGGACGAAACTTTCTTTTAGTGGGGGAGGATGTGATGACCTGGATCTCCGTAGATGTTACAGTGTGATCGACAGTTTGTTGAGACTTATTTATGTGGATAGTGTTCGTTGCGCGCAAATCGGACCCAAGAAACGAACTCAGTGCGAGAAATGGATCAAGATTGCCTAATAGGGAGTTTCGTCGAAAATTAGAAATGGATTCTTGCAAAACGGACTTCGTATTTGGATTCAGGGCAGAAAAACGATAAAAATCGGCTATTTACATGTATTTTTCTGAGTCCGGACGTGCGAAAAAGGGCAACCCGAAGTTTCCTGTGATTTTGGGTGCAAGGTGGACTGGTGGACCGGAGGGGGTGCCACGTGGCGTCTCCCCGTTGGTTCCGTACGCCACGTGGCAGGCGTGGGGCGCGACGCAGCGAGCCCGGCCCACGCAGCAAGTGCGGGCAGGCCCGGTAGGCGCGAGTAGAGGCGCGGGCAGCCTCGGGCGCGGGCGCATAAGGCGCCGCCACGCGTCGCGCTCCCATTCGCGGGCGCGATTGCGCTATCGGGGCGCGACGCGTGGCGGGCATCCAGCGGCTGGCGCGACCGCTGGATGGCTGCCGCGTTGCGGCCGGGCCGGCCCGACACTGTAGCAGCAGCAGGGGAGGTTTCGCACCAGCTTCTTCTTCTTGGTATTTAAATGGAGTTTCATCCTCCATTTTAGATCTTTTGGAGGGTCTTTCTCAGTGGGGACTTTTACCAGAGCTTCATCAGCAAGTCTTCTACAACATTTGATTTTTGGGGATTTTTGGAGGCCATTTGGATCATCTTCTCCACCTACATTTGAGGACATCACCATTGCTGCTTCACAGCCCTCTCCGTCGTGTTTCAGTTCGAAAATTCCCCAGGACTCATTTCTTGGAATTTTGAGCTCATTTTTGGTTCTACATTTTCACAAGAGGTAAGGCCACAATTTTTGTATCCAACTCTTCCCTCAGATCGTATGATTTCATAGAGTTTTAAGGCCATCTTTGGAACCCTTTGTTTCAGCCTGGAATTTTGGGAAGTCTATAGTATTTTGGCTTTTTTGAATTGTAGGCGTGGAATTTTTGGATGATTTTTGAGGAAAAATTTCCAGGACTCGAAAATCTACAATATTGGTATGTATCATTTTCCCCAAATCTGAGTTTTTTTTAGGGTTTATGCATGATCTTTGGAGCACCTTGCTGCATTCGTGTACAGATGAAACTTGGTGGATAGTTTAAAGTGTTTATGGGTTTTCTCCTCCATCCGAGCATGAAATTTGGAGTTCTTTAGCTCAATTTGTATCTACTCTCGACAAGGAATCCAATGGTACCTCTCTTGCAGGATTTGGAGCACGTTTGGTTAGGTAACTTTAATGATCTTTCCAAGTGCTGTTATAAGGTTTACTGCAGTCCCTGTTTTAGTTTTGATTTGAGCAATGCACCTTGGAATGCAGATAACTTTGTGAATATAAGGTATTTTTCAGAAATTCAAGTTGGAACTTCTTCTTAACTTCAAGGTGAGCAAATTCTCTTTTGTGATATGTGGATAAATCCCTTTTAAAAAGCCCCTAATTAAGCTTGGAAATGCTAGCAAGTTTATGTTAGCAGTTTTGGACAGTATTGCGACTTTTGTTGTGTTTAAATGTTGAGAGAAATTAATAGTGGATTTCGGGAACTTGAAGACGTTTGTATGGAGCTGGAGATCTTTGTTTTACTGCTAGGAACTTCATCTTGAGGTATTTGGGGCTGCACTTACATCTTCTTTAACTTAATTCAATTGCTGAAATTTGGAATTTAATTGCGCAGCGTGCATTGTTTTAGTGATTGCGCCCAATCCGTGAGGCAGATTTGGATGATTTTTGCGGCATCGGACTCATGGGAGGATAAGGATTACTCACGCCAAAATTCAGCTAGATCAGGCATCGGATCGTCAAGTTTCAGGTGGGTGGTTGTGCTTTGCCGAAAACGACGATTTACCCACTCGGGCTATTGGTTTCCCTCATGGCATAGTTGATTGTTGTTCTCTTCTCCTTGGTATAATATGCTTGGATATCCATGTTTAAATTAAGTTAATTGATCCTTAGTGTATACACGAGTGAATCAATAGTTTGATTGATGTTGCATTATCTCATATGAAGCGATTATAAGCGATCATCCTTAAATTTATGGCTATGTGAGAGTATTTGGAAAAATTAATCTTTAGCCTACCCTTTGTGATGAATGGTTAACTTGATTCATGTGAGAATGATTTTGGTTGATGTATTTGTGAAGGATTGGCTATTGTGTGAAGAGGATTCATGTGAGAATGATTTTGGTGCTATATGCGAATGGTTCATTAACTCAAGTGTGAATGTTGGGTTGGTTGATGTGAGAAAGACATGGTTGCTATGTGAGAAGGGTTATAATGGCTTTATGTGAATGTCATATGGGCTAAATGTGAATGGTTATCAGGGGTAAGTGAGGGTGATCTTGTTGATGATTCTTAAACCTATATCATGAGAGGTTATATGTTAAATGATCTTGACTTATCTATATGAGAATAATTGGCTTTATCGACCTTCATTCTACATGTTGTAATGGTTGTCATAATGGTTGATCCTTAGACTATTTTATGAGAGATTGTGTATTGTGGTTGGTCGGCGATTTAGCTTATGTGGAAAGGAATATTGTTGGTGAATTCTATGTGCATCCTATGTGAGATCAATGAAGGTTGTGGAACCTTAGTATATTCATTGGTGATAGTTGATTGAATGTCCATATTTAAGTGATGTTAAATGATCTTCGGCATATTTATGTGTGAATGGATGGTTCATGTGAGGGTGGTTAGTGGTGGTCTGAGAATAGTTAACTTCTTAATCTTGATCTAATTTGTGTGAGATTAATTATTGTCGGTTATCTCTTGATTCTCGTTATGTGAAATCGTGATGGTTACTATTCTCTCTTTATTTCCAAATGAGAAAACTTGCATGCTTGTACAAACTTGGTTTATGCCATGTTAGAATTTAACCTCCTATGCGATTGATTATTATATTGGGATATCATGCTCTAATGGGTGTAAGAACACTGTTAGATGCCTTTCTTTTATTCTACAGGAGGACACTTGCATGCTTGTATGGACATCTAGATAGGCCACCTTTTTCTGCTACACTATCATGTTGGACTTGACTTAGGAGAAACCATGTTTCTTGCTTTTCTCCTTTCATACTAGGCTCAGGGTATTTGTTGTGATGACCTGGATCTCTGCAGAGCTGTGGTAGAGTCATTGGTGACTTCGGGGGAGCCTGTACTGTGTTTCGGGAGGTGTTGGTGCATGATTGGACACAGGTGTTGGACCTCGGGCTTTATTGGATCACTTGGGTAACCGGAAGACCCCGTCGGATGTTTAGAAGTGTTTTTGCGCAAATCGGATATCAAATTTGGACTCGGCGTGAAATTCGGATTGAAAATACCTTTCCGGGAGCCTCCGGCAAATTTTAGGATTGGAATTTGGCAAAACGGACGTCAAATTTGGATTCAGCGCGCGAAAACGGTCAGATGGACTATTTACTTGATTTTTTCGGGCTCGGGTTACTGTTCACGCCGGAACAGTGTTCCCGGCGGCCGGCCGGCGGAGGCGGCGGCGGCGGGCAGCGCCGGCGGGCGGCGGAGGGCGCTCGGGCAGGCGGCGCGCGGGCCGCGGGCAGGCGCTGAGGGCGCGGGCAGGCGCGGCGGGGGCGCGGGCAGGCGGCCGGTCCACGCGGCGGGCGTGCACCGAGCGGGGTGCCACGTGGCACGATCTTGTTGGGTGGCTCACAGCACCCGGTCCACGGATCAATTTTGGTGCATGGTGCACCGGCCGTGACACGTGGCAGGTTTTGGTTGGTCGGTTCACAGCGCGCGGTCCACGGAGTTTTTAGGGTGCACGGTGGACCGACGGACACGTGGCAGCATTTGTTTGGCTCGGTGTTGTGCTCCCGGTCCACGCAAGCCGTGGAGCAGGTGCCGTACGCGACGTGCGGGCGGGTGCAGCGTGCGCGGTGCACGGGCGGTGCACGGTGGTTGGGGCCACGTGGCGCGTCACGGTTGGATGGTTCACGTGCACCGGGCGCAGGGAATTTTTTTGAGGACACAGAGGGAATTATTTGAAAAGATTTTCTGGATTTCCCTTAAGTTGCATCCGAGGGCTCTTCAAGGGGGATTTTCGACCCCTTCGAGACCTCAGCTCGAAGGGGGTGTGAGAGGATGATTTCTTCCCCATGAAGTGAGGATTAATCCTACCAAGTTTCAGATTTTCGGGTGGCACGGATTTCGAGATCTTGATTTTACGGCGCGGCGCGACGTTGCGTTTTCTGTGTTCTTCTTCAGCGCAGCGACGGTGTTTTAGCTCTCCTGGTCTACCCCGAGCTCCTTCTTCTGTGATTCTTGCGCCGTTGGCTTCACGACAGGTAGGGCTTCATCTTTCGTTTTGATCGCGCATTCTGATTTTAACTCCTTGGCACGGATCCCGAGGCAACAATGTGACCCCTTTTCTGTGAGGAATGTGAGGACAGCATCGGAGTATTTTGGCCATATCTTCGCGCACGAGCGTCTGATGGAGACGAGCTTATACAACTTTTTCATCTACGGATCGCAAGGAACGCGCTCGTATTTTTATTGGATTTTTGTGAATTTTATTTCGAGGTGAAATTACTGTTTTCTCAGTGAACAGTAATCAGTCCTTAATACAGATTTTTGTATGAGTGTGCCCCCTTGCCGAATTTTTATCTTGATGTACAGAACTCGGATTTGGGCGTGCAAGGTACCGTTGCGAAGCTATCGACGCGAGGATCGCCGTGATATTTTTATTGGAATTTTCTGGGCACTTTCTGCAGGTGATAATTTAACAGTTTCGAATCCGAGGTTGTATGTGGTTATAAGAGCATTAATTGGGAGCCTAAGTGTAATTAGTGAGCTTTGTATTGTACCAGGAATATTACGGGTGTGCTAAAATTGTGGGAGCAAGGATTTGGAGTTTTTGGTATTTTCAGCTGTACGGATTGGGACAGTTGCACTTCAGGTGGGTGGTTGTTGCTTACCTCTATTTTGACATGCTCACTAGGAATATTAGAGTGACCCCTTTACTTGGACATCTTGATTAATCATAATCGGGGTTGGGTTATGCATGCCTGTGTGGGGATTGGGTTGCTATGTTAGCGTTTAACCTTGCATGTGGAATGGAATATTTATTTTGGACTATTTGATTATCCTGTTAGTGGTTGGTACTATTTGAGGATTTTATGACATGCATAGGTGGATAGTGATGCTTATTATGGAACATGGATTATAGACATGTGTGGTTGGATAATGTTTTAGCATGATGGTTATATCTATGCGGAGCTATTAATTGTTACACATGTGGAACCACTATTGAACACCTTTTCCTTTATTTCCTTGAGAACACTTGCATGCTTGTATGGACATCTAGATAGGCCATCTTTTATCGCTACACTTTCATGCTGGAACTTGACTTAGGAGAAACCTTGTTTGCTTCTTTTCTCCTTTTCCTTAGTCAGGTGGTTCTTGTTGCTCGGGTTTGAGCAGGGGTTTGGGTTAGTGTAGCCGGGGCCTGGATTGTGGATTATGGGTTTTGGCGGCGACCGCGGATATTGGGCGGTTGACCGGATGTCGGTTATAGGACATCGGTGATAGGGCATGATTATGGACTACGGGGTTTTGTGGCAACCGCGGATAGTAGGCGGTTGACCAGATGTCGGATGTGGGACATGATTGTGATTGTGGGTTATTCCGGCTACCGCGGATATTGGGCGGTTGACCGGAGGTCGGTTGTTAAACCTGGTCGTGGATTTTGGGGTATTGCGGCAATCGCGGATTTGGGCGATTGACCGAATGGTTACTTTTGCATCTGATTGGGAATCAGTTTTCTTTTAGTGGAGGGTTGTGTTCCACTGGGGCTTTATTGTTGTGATCCAGTCCTGCTTTTATCACACCGGCGCGGTTATTGCCGGTGATGCTTTTATTACACCGGCGCGGTTATTGCCCGGTGATGCTTTCCTCGTGTGGGTCGCTCCCCTCGAGTTCCCCTCCGGAGGCCGGGGTCGGACAGTTATTGACGGTTTTGCTATCACATCGGCGCGGCTTTTTGCCCGATGATGAGGGCGGCAGCAGGAGTTTTGCTATCACATCGGCGCGGCTTTCTTGCCCGATGATGAGGGCGGTACAGATTGGGTTCATCTGGGATGGTTGGTTATTGTTTCTTATGGTTATTCCAGTCTAGGACTGCATTTTAGAGGCATAGTAGTGGTAGATCTCCCTTTTTCAGCAGTTTCATTTCTTACCACTCTTCTTTCCTTTTGCCTCTGGTAGACCTAGTGGGTGTGTCAGAGTTTGAGGTTTTACCCACTAGGGGAGGCTACTGGTTTACTAGTAGTTCTCACCCCCATTCTTCTTTCCTCTTTTTCTTCTTCCTTGTTTTGCAGAGTCTTCTGTGGGTGCTACTGGACTTTCAGTGGCGGGTCGAGGAGAGAGGACGGCTGTGTAGATAGATCTCGAGGCAGGATGAGCGTGTTAGCTGGACTGTTGGTGTACCCAGGTTTTCCTCAGACGGTTGTACTTTCACTTTTGGGACTGGCTTTTGCCAGCAGGTTGTATTTATTTCTTGTGAGCTGGGAGAGACTGATGTATCATTTATACAGATGTATTGTATTTTATTTCCAGCTTCAGTCTGAGATGTATTAGTTTTAGTTCAGCTCTGTTTTTATTGCTCTTTTATTATATCTTTTTTATCTGAGCAGGTTGTTGACGCTTCGTGTACGCGGGAAATACCGTGTGCACGGCGGATCTGTAGACGGGCCCGGGTTCCGGTTTACACCCGGGGCGTGACATTTGTAGCTCGTGCGCGAGCAAGGGGTTTTGGGATAGTGTAGACAGACTCTTGGGATCTAGGACAGGCTGGCTTGAGGGCAGGGTATTGCGGCTACCGCGGACTTTGGGCGGTTTACTGGATGGTGACTTGTGCATCGGATTAGGAATGACAGGTCGGGCTTGATTTGGGGGATTTGTGGGATATTGCGGCGACCGCGGATTGGGCGGCGACCGGGTATTTACAGTCGCATCAGATTGGGGAGATCGGGCTTTCTTTAGTGGATGGTTTTTCCCACTTGATTAGAGTCATGATCCAGTCCTGCTATATCAGGTTACTTATGGCTACTTACTTTACTCGTGTGGGTCGCTCCCCTCGAATGCCACTCCGGAGTGTGCGACAGACAGGCTTTGAGTCCTTGAGACTCTTTTTTGCATCGGTGTTATGCGTAGGCTGGCATACCAGATGCGGCAGGCAGAGCAGGCAGTACCAGTGTTTACTGGTGGTCGGATTGGGTTTACTCAGGCAGGCATTTATTTACTGATGCATACATTTAGCTATATTTCTTAGCACGATATTTAGAGGCATACTAGTGATAGCTTTCTTTTATCAGCAGTTCTGTTTATAGCTTACCACATCTCTTATTCCTTTTCTTGTCTCTGGTAGACTTAGTGGGTACGTCGGGGTTTGAAGCTTTACCCACAGTGGGAGGCTACTGGTTTTACTATTGGTTCTCACCCCCCCCCCATTGTTGTTTTCCTCTTTCCTCCCTTTGTTTTGCAGTGTCTGCTTCGGGAGTTGCTGATCTTTCGGTTGACGGTTCGAGACGAGGGAGTTGCGAGATAGATCCCTACCAGTGTTGATTTCTACAGTGGGATAGATGTACCAACCCGGATTGTGGGTTTCACTGTACACAGTTGTATTTTATTATTTTAGTTTATCTCTCTTTTTGGATTTATAGATGTTGTATAGGTGGCTTTTTCTTGTATTATAGTTTTTGTGGACCGAATTATTATATCATTATTTATGGGAGATGGATATTGTACTTTTATTTTTCAATTGTACAGTGATTCAGATTTTTATTACAGCAGTTTTTCTTCAGCTCTGATATCTGGTTAGTTGTTAAATGATACTTTGCAGGTTGGACGCTTCGCCTATGCGGGGTTTTGCATAGGTGGCGGATCTGTTGGCGAGTCCGGGTCGCAGTTTCGACCCCGGGGCGTGACAGATTAGAGTGGTATCAGAGCCTAGGTTGTAGGTCATTATGGACATAGAAACCCTAGGCTTGTGGTTGGACCTTAGGATGACTACGTGAGAGTCGTGACTTATAGCAAGAGTCCTGATTGAGTTTTATATCTCTCCCAATGAACGGGATGAGTGATTGGCATGTTTATTCTCCTAGGCGATTATGTTGGCTGCAGACAACATAATGCCATGGAATGGGTGACATTGTCCTAGACTTTCGCTGGATTGGGTCGAGTATTTGTGGTGTGTTTGTGTGTGCGGTTCATCGTGGTGAGTGGTGTCTCCCTGACGCAGAGTTCTGACCCGTGTGTGTACTCCATCGCAGTTGGTGAGTCTGGATAGGCAGTTTTGGGTCGGATACCCAGATTGAGGTCAGAGAGCTCCGAACCCATATGACAGGATTGGCAATGGCATATCAGCGGCGGAGTGAGCAGTTGAATAGGATGATACAGTTGTTGGAGCAGTGGGCACCTCCGACAATGCTTTCCGTTGAGACCAACCCCTTTGTAGTATCCCTGGTGGCAACGATCACAGTGGCGCCGGTTGAGCGAGCAGCCCCCTCGATGTCGACTTTTAGTGCGGAGGCACCGAGGCAGGGTGGACAGTTGATAGCAGATGAGCAGTGGGACATCATTGATCAACTGAGTCAGCTTTGACTGTTTGACCTATCCCGACTAGTAGGATTGAGTTTGGAGCCTTGGGAGGCAGAGTCGTGGTTGGTGGTGATGTACAGACTATTTGAGAGCCTTTTATGCCAGAGGGTTTACGCAGTTGATGAACTGCACGCTCCACGTTATGAGGGACGAGGCGCATGGGATATGTGTGTGCTGGATGGAGCGCGGCGCAGTGGTCCTAGTGGAGAGGGATTTGTCGCCAGGGGCGAGTTCCGGAGAGAAGCGCCCAGCGCCAGATGACGGGGGACAGACCAGCAGGCAGAGGCCCCCTAGACCTTCTTGATTTTGTCCTCAGGGCCATGGATTTTAGAGATGCCAGAGGTCTGGTGGACCCCGGCAACAGCAACAACAGTAGTACCAACAGCGGCGGCAGAACAGGTGTATCTTCTGTGATGGGCCACATGCACTGTCGTAGTGTGATTAGAGGTATGGTGTGATGATCCGGATCTCTGCGGAGGTTTTGCGGAGTGATTAGCAGCTTCTGGAGGCCTATGTTGTGTGATGGAGATGGTTGTGCGCAAATCGGACCTCAGAAGTGGACCCGGCACAAAAATTAGATCAAGTTTGCCTATCCGGATGCCTTCGTCAAATTTTAGAAGTGGGTTTTTGCAAAACGAACATCGAATTTGGACTCAGCGCGTGAAAACGATGAAAATCGGCTATTTGGATGTATTTTTCGGGATTCGGACGCCCTAAAACAGATTTTTGGATACTTGTTACTCTTCCGGGCAGGTCGGGCAGGCGCCGGGCGGCTGCGGGCAAGCACTGGCGGCGGGCGGGCAGGGCTCGGGCAGGCGCTGGCGATCATGGGCAGGCACGGGCAACCGCTGAGGCGCAGGCAGGTCGGTCCACGGCCCAGGCGTGTGCACCGGGACCAGCGAAAATGTTCGTGGGCCACGTGGCAACACGGGATTAGCCAGGCCGCACCAATCACACCGTGACTAGCGGGGCGGCACCACGTGGCACCTTCCAATTGGTCGACAGTGACTGGAAGACCCGGCGCAACGACCGGCGCCTGGACCCCGCGTGGACCACGTGGGCCATGTGGCGCGCTGCCATTGGCGGGTGCAAGCCGCGCGCATGCGCGGGGCACACAGAGTACGGGGCGGCGGGACACGTGGCGCGATCTCAGCGATTTAGGCACTGAGAGGGAGTCGTTGGATGGCCCCCACGTGGTTTCGGGCGCACCACTGTGGATTTCGGGCGCCCGAATCTTGGGGTCGAATCCTAAAGTCCTCTTTTTGGTCTACTCTCTATAAATAGGCCCTTTGTGCTGCCATTTAGGGACTTTTGGAGATTTTCTTGGGGCCTCCTTTGACAAAGAAGAAGTTCTACGAGTCTTCTTTACTTATTGGGGTTTTGGAGGATTTTTGGAGATCGTTTCATATTTTTCCTCTCCGACATTGCGAGCTTCGACATTTCTTCAATACCATTATTTTCCGTCGGCTCTTCGTCTGCGGGCTCCTGCAAACTGAGTTCTTGGAGTTTTTTGCCTGATTTTGCGGTGGCATTTCCACGACAGGTAGGCCTTCGATTTTGGTACCCATCGTTTATCTCCGTTTCGAGTTTTTATGGGAGTTCTTGCAGCGTCTTTAGACCCCCTTTTTCTGCGGCATTTTTCTGGACAGCGAAGGAGTGATCTTGCATTTTCTCAGCCTACGGTGTCGGAATTGAGAGTTTAAGGACTCAATTTCTATCTACACTTCGCGAAAATTGCAACCGTATTTTTCTTGGAATAATTGGAGGGCATATAGCCAGGAGGTATTTTGCTATTTTGTGGACAGACTTGCAGCGGTGTTACTGTTTTGGGTGTTTTGGAATGACCGCGATGCTCGGCTTATATTTCAGTGACCGGGAGGAGTTTTCGGGTGATTTTGGTTCGTTGAAACCGTGTGAACCTAAGGAACACTCACGTTCAGTTTTAAGCTTATTCAGACTATGGATTACCGTGTTCAGGTGGGTTGGATTGTTAAGGATTTTGTTTTGGCATTCGTGAAGTGGTACAAGTCTTGAACATGAAGATGAAGAATTGTGGATCAATTACATCAATCTCAAGAAAAATGGATTCGGATTGATCCAGGTACGTTTAACTAAATAATTTTGGTGATCCGAATACATTTGTGTAGATTTAGAAACACTTGGAATATATTTTGATGCATAAAAATAAAAAACTGGACTTTTAGGAAGTTCAGAATCCGGACCAAGCCACGTCCAGTCCGGACCACCCCTGTTTCAGTCCGGACCCCGAATCTTAAATTCTGCAAAAATGGCATGAACAGTCCGACCTCCCCTATTTTCAGTTCGAACCCCGAACTGCATTGTTCAGAAAATCTTCTGAAAATTGACGACGGTCCGGATCAGAATTAATCCAGTCAGGGCCGCCGGGCGGGAAAAATTCTGTTGAAAAGTTTTTGATGCTTATCTCTTTCCAAGGGTCTCTAATCTATAAATAGACTTTTTATTCATCGTAAAAAGTGAATTTTGATTTCTTGAAAAAGCATTTTCTTTTAAGAAAAAGAAAAACCGCAAATATAGAGAAGACAGACAAAACACGATTAAATTCATGTTTCTTCATCTATATTGTTCAATTTGATTCTAGGGTTTCAAAACTCCTATTTCTTGTAGAACCAAATTGAAGAATACTTAGATGGTATTTCTTGTCTATCATTGATCTAAGTATTCGGAGAATCACCACCAATAATCAAAACAACGATTTTCCCAAAAATCGCCGCGAGGATTCGCGTGGCCTTGTGGATTCAAGGTGCTACCGCTCTCGTGGATCGGAGCGAGGCGCGCTCGTGTGATCGAGACGTGCTACATTGGTGAAGACCGTGGATTCGGTTGGACGTCGTGGATTCGACGTGGACTTCGTGGATTCAAAGTTGCACGCAAATTGTGGATTCGAGGAGCAGGGGAGCGAGCGAAAGCAGATAACTAGGAGCGTATGAAAAAGATTTGAGTCGTAGGGTTACGGTAAATCACCTTGTACGTGTTTAATCTTAGTGGATTTATCCGTGTTATCCGGTTCGTGGTTTTTCTACTCATGTGATGGAGTTTTCCACGTAAATCTTGCGTACTCTATTTATTTTCCGCATTGCGTTATTTTTTTACGCAACGATTTGGTCTGTGTTTATTGTTTTCACCTATTCACTCCCCTCTAGGGGGTTTTTTTCCTATTCAGATCGCTTGCTGCGTGGGGACTGAGCCACTGCGCCGCGCCCCCACGCATGCCGTGGCGTACGGAACCACGGGGAGCCGCCACGTGGCACCCCTCTGGTCCACCGGTCCACCTTGCACCCAAAATCACAGGAAATTTCGGTGTGCCCGTTTCGCGCGTCCGGGACTCAGAAAAATATATGTAAATAGCCGATTTTTATGGTTTTTTCGCGCTGAATCCAAATACGAAGTCCGTTTTGCAAAGAATCCATTTCGTAATTTCAGCGAAACCCCCATTAGGCAATCTTGATCTATTTCTCGCACTGCGTCGTTTCTTAGATCCGATTTGCGCGAAACGAACACTATCCACTAAATAAGCCTCCACAAACTGTCGATCACACTGTAACATCTACGGAGATCCAGGTCATCACATCTCTCCCACTAAAAAAAAAGTTTCGTCCTTGAAACTAGCATAGCCTAAAGGAGTCTCAAAACAGAAGGGCAAATATCCAACATCCTCGTCACCAACTCTCAAAGCGTCACCTGCTTCCCGTGATTATTCCACAACAACATCAACCAATGTATATGGCGGCCTAGTTGCGCCGTTTTCATCTCTCGAGCCAGAATCCGCAACGGCGTCTCACGTACCCCCGCAACTCACTGGTCTCAAGTGGAGCGAGGAGTCAAACAATGGCGGGAAAATCCAAACTATCACCTTTAAGCTGAGTCATGGAACACATCAAAGGCTCCAATATGCCACAGATGAAAAGAAGAAACAGCAGGTAACCATGATCCCAACACTCCAAACATCACCTCCTCAAAATCAATTCATCAAGAAACCTGAAGTACACCCTCACAATTATCGATGTTAAAAAGGGAGTCCAATATCAGAAACATCAATAACTACAACCCTGAGTTGGAGAACCACTGAAAAAAACAGCACACAGACGTATGTTGAAGTTGTCCCTGCTGTGGCTGTCATTTCTGTGCTTGCTCCACATCAACTGGGGACCCTTAATTAACACTCTCTGATTTCCATCCATCAGTGTGGGTTGCTCGACTGAAACCAAAACCTGAAAGGATCACTCTGGGGCACGATCCTTGGTCCTAATCAGCCCATACATTCCAGTAATGGCGCTTACTGTGCAAGCATTGCTCAAGCCCAGCATTGTACTCGGCCCAAAACGTCAACACACAACCCAGACCACCGTGGGGGCATCATTACAATCCAGTCACTGTTGACAGGACGAAAGATCCATCGTCGCCCCATCAGGTAAGACACCGAGTCTAATAACCCCTTAATCCATCATAACCAATAACTATACCATCAGCTCGCAGTTGTGCTGGTGCCATCCAATAAGGTGCCTTCAATATCGACGGGGTTCCCGAATCACGTTAATAACAATCTCAAT
>CM054947.1:4565315-4623258 GCA_029168755.2 Tillandsia fasciculata | reverse complement strand
TGTCACGCCCCGGAACCCGGGCTCGCCAACAGATCCGCCGTGCACACGGGATTTCCCGCGAACACGAAGCGCTGGTAACCTGCTCTGATATAATATGAACAGTAAAAGAGCATAATATCGAGCTGAATAGAAGAACCACATAGTATTTCAGACTGGAAATACAAATACAACTGTAATAAGTACAATAATCTCCCAGCTCACCAAAATAGTACATCCAGCTGGCGGAAGCCAGACCCAAAATAAAAGGAGAATATCACAGTCTGAGTGGAGGGTGCATTATCTGTCTAATAGCTCTCAGCCTCACAGGAGATCTATCTATTCAGCGATCCCCTTACCTTTATCAGCTGCCGATGGCCTAGCGGCTCCCGCAGACGACTCTGCAAAAGAAAGGGAGGAGAAAGGGACAGAAAAATAACAATGGGGGTGAGAACTACCAGATAAACCAGTAGCCTCCCCTAGTGGGTAAAACCTCAACTCTGACGCACCCACTAGGACTACTAGAGGCAACAGGAAAGAACAGTTGTAAGCTATAAAGACTGCTGATAAAAAGGAAACTACCACCACCATGCCTCTAAATGCCAAGAAAATGTATGAATCAGTGTATAAATGCCTGTCTGAATGAACTCAATCTAGTGTCACTAGCAAAACTGGTACTTCCTGCTGTGCCTTGCCAAATCGGGTATAACGCCGATGGGGGATAGTATTTGCCAAATCGGGTATGCCGATAGGGGATAATGTTGGCCAAATCGGGGGTGCCGATAGGGGATAATGTTGTAACACACTCCGGAGTGGCACTCGAGGGGAGCGACCCACACGAGTAAAGTATCTCAGTAATAAGTATCAGAGGTGTCATAAATCAGCAGGACTGGATCATGACTATGATCAAAGTGGGAAAACCATCCACTAGGAAAACCAGATCCCCAACTGACGCAATAAACCAGACTCAACCCCAATCTGATGCAAGGATAATCCTCTGGTCGACCGCCTACTGTCCACGGTCACCGCAATACCCCACAAGTCCACAATCTAGCACAACCTTGGCTACACTATCCCAACCCCTGCTCACACTTGAGCAACAACATCTGGATGCAAAGGACAACAATAAAACATGTTCAAACCTCAATATGATAGTGTAGCAATGAATAGTGGCCTTACCTGATGTCCGGGCATGCATGCAACTGTCTTTATTTTTAAAAGTTGTAAAATAGAGTCAAAGGTTTCAAACAATTGATTTACTGAATAAAAGTCATTTGCATGCGAGATCATAGCCTTTGTCTCAATCACAGTGTCCCAATATAAGTCATCATATCATTTGTGGGGTTATATTAATTTTTAGGGGAGTTTATCCCAGCGGTCCTTGTCATTTGTCATATTAATTTGTCCCAATGGTTCTCATTAATTGTCCTGTTAGTAGTCCTGTTAGTAGTCCTGTTAGTAGTCCTGTTAGTAGTCCTGTTAGTAGTCCTGTTAGTTGTCCCAAGGGTTCTCATCAATTATCATGTTACTTTGTCCCAATTGTTCTCGTTAATTGTCATATTTTAGGGGATTTCTAGTAATCCCAGTGAGCTTGTCAAAAATGAGGTAAGCAACAACCGCCCACCTTGAACAGCTCAAACAACACCCCAGGTAGTCTCCTGGTTGTCCACAGTCCTCAATCCTGCAAACCAATGCTCCCGGTATAAATACAAAACCCAAAAAGCACAATATTTGCTGTTTTTCAGACAGCACGGGAAAAGAGGAATTTTTCACCTCTAAAATGAGCTCCTAAAATCCCAGAAAAATCACGGTTGCGTTCCTCGCGAAGAGTAGATCAAAATCGACTCTTTAAACGCCTCGATCTGACGCTCCTACGTCAAGATAAAAATCGGAGAAGTCGGTGCTGTCCAAAAATCATCACAGTAAAAAAGGGGGTCAAAGAGGACCTGAAAACTGTGCCAAAAGTACGAAACGGAGCAAAATGATCAATACGGAAATCGAAGCCCTACCTCTTACGGTCGCGCTGCCGCAAAAATCGTCCAAAAATTCCACCCGGTTAGCCCGCAGTGAATTTTCGACGGAACTGCGACGGGAAATGGGCCTAAAAGAAAATCGTCGCAGTGCGCCGCGTCGCAGATATCTCACTATCTGTAACTCCTAAATTCTGAGATTGTAGAGAGAGAAAGAAGAGAGAGAGAGGAACAACTTTTATATTGAACACTTTTTCTGTTTCTCTCTCTAAGGGCTCGGAATCCAAGGTGCAAAGAGAGGGGGTGGGGACTTCTATATATAGTGGGCCAAAAGAGAATATTCCCACACGGGATCTGATCCAAACACGAAACACCGAAACGGACCAACCAGGAAGCGCCACGTGTTGCCCAAACAGGAAACAGCCGGTGCAAGGGCCACTGGGAGGCTGCCACGTGTCCACGTGGTGCACGTGGTTGCTCCGCGCTCCGGGTTTTCCGGAAAATGTCGGCCCATAGGATGCTGCCACGTGTCACCCATCCAGAAGCTTCTAGAAGCCGGCCAGCCAATCGGGTGCCGCCACGTGGCAAGGAAGAATTCGGTGCACCCGGTGCACGCCTGGCCCATGGACCGCGCACCGAGCCCCCTGCCCGCGCCTGCCCGCGCCTGCCCGCGCTGCCCGCGCCTGCCCGCGCCGCTCTCCTCCGCGCTCCGCCGCTGCCCTGCCGCTGCGCCGCTGCCCGCCGCCGTGCGCCGCCGCCCGCCGCCGCTCGCCGTCGGCCGCCGCCGGCCGGAACAGTAATTCCGGCCGGCGGTTACTGTTCCGGTGAACAGTACCAAAGTGCCGAAAAATAAAGCGAATATACCATTTTGACCGTTTTCGCGTGCTGAGTCCGATTTTGCCGTCCGTTTCGCCAAATTCTCATCCGAAATTTTGTAAAAAGCTCCCGGAAAATCCCATTTGCTCCGATTTTCGCGCAGAGTCAATTTTAAATATCCAATTTCGATTCTACAGGCTTCGTTGCACTGTACAAGCTTCCTACAGTCACTATTTAAGGTTGCGCAGTTCTGCGGGAGTCCGGATCATCACATCCTCCCCCACTAAAAAGAGTTTCGTCCTCGAAACGAGACTTAAACAATAATCCTCAGTCCGATGTCTCGAATAAGTAGGGGTGAGCATCCCTCATCTCCGACTCGAGCTCCCATGTAGCCTCGCGCTCGTCATGATTGCTCCATTGGATCTTCACATAGGGAATGGCCCGATTGCGCAATTCTCTCACCTCTCGATCCAGAATTCGCAGTGGGCGCTCCTCATACCTCAAATCCTCGCTGATCTCAAGCGGTGTGAAGTCGATGACGTGCGATGGGTCGAAGACATACTTCCTCAAGTAGAAACATGAAATACATTATGGACACCAGCAAGCCTCGGAGGAAGTGCAAGTCGGTAGGCAACTGGCCCGATACGCTCCAATACCTCAAAGGGTCCAATATATCGGGGGCTAAGTTTTCCACGAATGCCAAATCTCCTGATTCCTTTGGACGGCGAGACTTTCAGGAATACATGATCTCCAACCTGAAACTCTAAGTCTCGTCGCCGAACATCGGCATAACTCCTTTGTCGGCTTTGGGCGGTCTGAAGATGCTTCCGAATCACTCGGACCTTCTCTTCTGCCTCTATCAAGACATCTGGTCCCAAGGTCCGCCTCTCGCCCACGTCACTCCAATAAAGCGGTGATCGACACTTGCGTCCATACAATGCTTCAAACGGAGCCATCTGAATGCTCGCTTGAAAGCTATTGTTGTACGCGAACTCAGCTAAGGATAAGTGTCGAATCCACCCTCCGCCGAAATCCAAGACGCAAGCCCTAAGCATGTCCTCCAGGATTTGTATCGTCCGCTCTGACTGCCCATCAGTCTGCGGATGGAAAGCCGTACTGAACCTGAGTTCAGTCCCCAAGGCTGTCTGCAAACTCCCCCAGAAATGCGAAGCAAACCTCGGGTCTCTATCTGATACAATGGAGGCGGGTACTCCATGTAATCTCACTATCTCATCCAGATATAACTGGGCTAGTCGCTCAAGTGGCCACGTAGTCTGCATGGGCAGAAAGTGCGCCGACTTGGTAAGTCGATCCACGACTACCCAGATAGCGTCTGCTCCTCCTTGTGCCCTAGGAAGTCCGACCACGAAATCCATCGTAATGTGGTCCCATTTCCACTGGGGAATTGGGAGACTCTGTAACTTGCCAGCTGGCACTCGATGCTCAGCTTTCACCTGCTGACAAGTTAAACACTGAGCCACAAATCTCCCGATATCCCTTTTTATGCCTTTCCACCAGAAATGTGCCTTGAGGTCCTTATACATCTTAGTCCCACCAGGATGTAGGGTATAAGGTGTATAATGGGCCTCTCGCAATATCTGCTCTCGGATCTCCGCATCCGCTGGCACACATGCTCGGTTCCTGTACCTTAGTACTCCCGAGGCATCTACCGCAAAGTCCCCCGACTGATTACTCGGAATCTGGTCTCTAATCCTGGTCAAGTGGGGGTCCTCACTCTGTTTCTCCTTGATCCTGTCTAGCAGAGTGGGCTGCAAGACTAAAGATGTCAGTCTAGCAGAGTCCCCAGGGGACACAACCTCTATCTCGAGCCGTCTCATCTCCTCTAATAGCGGTGCCTGGTCCGTGATCAACATCGACAAACTTTGCACCGCTCTCCTACTCAAGGCGTCAGCGACCACATTAGCTTTGCCTGGGTGGTAGAGGATATCTACATCATAATCTTTTAATAGCTCTAACCACCTACGCTGCCTTAAATTTAGCTCCTTTTGCGTGAACAGGTATTTTAGGCTCTTGTGGTCGGTGTAGATCTCACAGTGTTCTCCATATAGGTAATGACGCCAAAGTTTTAGTGCAAACACTACAGCAGCGAGTTCTAAGTCATGGGTAGGGTAATTCTTCTCGTAATCTTTGAGTTGCCTTGATGCATAGGCAATTACCTTCCCTTCTTGCATCAACACACAACCAAGTCCGCTGTGTGATGCATCGCTGTAGATCACATATCCTTTTCCCATAACGGGGAGGGAAAGGATAGGTGCGGTCATCAGTCTATTCTTTAGCTCCTCAAAGCTCCTTTGACAGTCCTCACTCCAGATAAATTTCACTTCTTTACGTGTCAAGCGAGTGAGGGGTGTGGAAAGCTTCGCAAAGCCTTCCACAAACCGACGGTAATACCCAGCTAAACCCATAAAGCTACGTACCTCAGAAACCGTCGTCGGTCGGGGCCAATCACGGACTGCCTCAATCTTTGCCGGGTCCACTGCCACTCCTGCGGCGGAAATCACATGGCCCAAGAAGACCACCTCCCGAAGCCAAAATTCGCACTTTGCCAGCTTGGCATACAACTTCTTCTCTCGCAGAAGTTGCAGCACAATTCTTAAGTGTTCCTCATGCTCGGCATCACTTCGGGAGTAGATCAAGATGTCATCGATGAACACCACTACAAACCGGTCTAAGTATGGTCGGAAAATCCGGTTCATTAAATCCATGAATGCGGCAGGGGCATTAGTTAGCCCAAAAGGCATAACTGTAAATTCATAATGCCCGTACCGTGATCTAAATGCCGTTTTTGGAATATCTTCGGCCTTCACCTTCAACTGGTGGTAACCGGATTGCAGATCTATCTTAGAGAAGACACAAGACCCTTGCAGCTGATCAAAAAGATCATCGATGCGCGGCAAAGGGTACTTGTTTTTGATGGTCACTTTATTTAACTCTCTATAGTCCACACATAGTCGAAGTGACCCATCTTTCTTCTTCACGAATAGCACCGGTGCTCCCCAAGGCGACACACTCGGCCTGATAAAGCCCTTATCCATTAAATCCTGGAGTTGCGCCTTAAGCTCTCGCAACTCAGCCGGTGCCATTCGGTAAGGAGCCTTTGAGATTGGCGCAGTTCCCGAAACTACGTCAATTACAAACTCGATCTCCCTATCTGGCGGCATGCTAGTCAGCTCAGGTGGGAAAACATCCGGAAACTCGCGAACAATAGGGATATTCTCGAGTTCCGGTGCCGCTGTAGGCCCCTCAACAACACTAGCCAAAAAGGCTACACATCCTCGATGGATCATCTGCCTCGCTCGGGAAGTCGAAATCATAGAGGCAAAGAAAGCACTCTGACATCCCCGGAATACTAACATCTCCTGGCCTGGCTCTCTAAAAGTGACCGTCCTCGCGGCACAGTCAATAGTTGCGAAATACCGAGCCAGCCAGTCCATCCCGAGGACCACATCGAAGTCCTTCAGCTGTCTCAAGACCAACAGGTCTGCTGGCATAATCCAGGACTCGATTTGCATCGGGCAGGACCAACAACACTCCTCCACGTGCAAGGTGTGATCGGGAATCTGAACCTCTCGTGCACGTGGTAAAGGTCCTACCTCTATCCCATGTAATGATGCAAATGATTTATTAATAAAAGAATGCGATGCTCCAGTATCAAATAATGTACGAGTCCTAATGCCAGAAAGTAAGGTGATACCTGCCACCACATGATCTGCGGCTGGAAGAGTCCTCTACCTGCGCAGCATACACTCGCCCACTCTGAGCTGGAGGGCGATACTCCGTGGGATAGGAAGAAGATGGCCTGCTTGCTGGAGCATATGGTCGCTGAGCTGTCGACCACTGCTGAGACGAAGAAGGAGCAGATGCTGAAGAAGGAGCCGTCGATGGTGCATATGGGCAGGCAGCTCGGAGGTGGCCAGACTGTCCACATCGATAACAGCGGCCAAACCTCAGATCACATGTATCAGAGTTATGCTGTCCCTGGCAGAAAATGCACCTAACCGTAGCCTGGGGCTGCCTCGCCTGCTGCCTCTGTCGCGGAGGCCCTTGCTGCCGCGACTGCGATCTCTGTTGATGCGAATGCTGTTGCTGCTGATGTTGCGGTGGCCTCTGGGATCCACCAGGCCCTCGCCGCTCAGAACGTCCGCGGCCGGAAAACTGAGGCCGTGGCGGTCGCGGCGGCCTCCACGAACTGGCCTGCCCCCCGTCGTCCTGCGCTGGTCGCTTCCTGTCAGCGCCTTGAGCGACCAGGCCCCCACGTCTGGCGACGACGTGGTCTCCCCTCTCAACCCACTGGGCATGCTCTGCTGCCTCCTCCAAGGTCTGTAGTCTCTGAGCATGCACCAGAGTATAGATCTCTGGGCGCAAGCCCGACTCAAAGAGCTCTACCTGGTGGGGTCCGTCCCTGGCGACATAAGGTACGCAGTTGAGTAACCGCTTGAACTCCTGAAAATAGTCCAATGCTGTCCGGTTGTCTTGCTGGAGATTCTTCAAATCATCTTCCAGCTTTTTCTTCATACTCGTGGAGAAGTACGTATCTAAAATCATCTTCTTGAACTCAGACCAGGGTAGCTGTCGAGTGGTCTGAAATTCCAGGGGCTCCACCCGACGCCACCATGCATCAGCATCCCCGTCTAAGCAGTGTACAGCCATATGTACCCTGTACTTCGGGTCAATGAAGAAGTCCCGAAATAACTTCTCCATCGAGGAAAGCCAAGTCCCGATCTCCCAAGGCTGAGTATTTTGCCCTGAAAACCTGGGCGGTCCCCGCTTACAGAATTGAGTAAGTTTGTCAGAAAACTCCTGCTCCTCTGCAGGAGTCAATGGCCGGGTTGCTCCCTGAGCAACAGGGGATGCCAGGGTCACTGGTACAACTGGGGGATTCACGGCAGGAGAAGAAGGTACGGGAGAATTCTCCGAGGGTGCTACAACAGGCTGCGCCCTCTGTTCTAACATCTGCGTCAGCCGGCTCATGGCCTCCTCCTGGCGCCGAACAGCTTCAGACATCTGGGCCATCTGAGCCTGCAGCTCTTGCACCTCACTCTGCTGGCCCTGCTCGGACTCCTCCTGATCGGGTTCAGGGGAATCAGGTTGAGAACGCGTCAACATTCTACGTCGCGGAGGCATCCTACCACAAGAAACCATACTCAGTATCATCACCCCACACGACCCATCTTAGCGAAAGTCAAAGACATTCTCCTATTTCTGTGACTTTATGTTGTCTGCAGCCAACATAACTGTACACCAGAAATTTGGATATGTCGACTCTCTTCTCTCACTGGAAGAGTCAAGCAATAAATCAACGACTTTCGCAAAATGTCACGTCTCTCATACCCTATTATCCTAGGGTCTGCCAAAAGCCTAGGGTTTCCTAAGTCCCAACTGAACTATCCCTAAGCTCTGATACCAACTTTAATCTGTCACGCCCCGGAACCCGGGCTCGCCAACAGATCCGCCGTGCACACGGGATTTCCCGCGTACACGAAGCGCTGGTAACCTGCTCTGATATAATATGAACAGTAAAAGAGCATAATATCGAGCTGAATAGAAGAACCACATAGTATTTCAGACTGGAAATACAAATACAACTGTAATAAGTACAATAATCTCCCAGCTCACCAAAATAGTACATCCAGCTGGCGGAAGCCAGACCCAAAATAAAAGGAGAATATCACAGTCTGAGTGGAGGGTACATTATCTGTCTAATAGCTCTCAGCCTCACAGGAGATCTATCTATTCAGCGATCCCCTTACCTTTATCAGCTGCCGATGGCCTAGCGGCTCCCGCAGACGACTCTGCAAAAGAAAGGAGGAGAAAGGGACAGAAAAATAACAATGGGGGTGAGAACTACCAGATAAACCAGTAGCCTCCCCTAGTGGGTAAAACCTCAACTCTGACGCACCCACTAGGACTACTAGAGGCAACAGGAAAGAACAGTTGTAAGCTATAAAGACTGCTGATAAAAAGGAAACTACCACCACCATGCCTCTAAATGCCAAGAAAATGTATGAATCAGTGTATAAATGCCTGTCTGAATGAACTCAATCTAGTGTCACTAGCAAAACTGGTACTTCCTGCTGTGCCTTGCCAAATCGGGTATAACGCCGATGGGGAATAGTATTTGCCAAATCGGGTATGCCGATAGGGGATAATGTTGGCCAAATCGGGGGTGCCGATAGGGGATAATGTTGTAACACACTCCGGAGTGGCACTCGAGGGGAGCGACCCACACGAGTAAAGTATCTCAGTAATAAGTATCAGAGGTGTCATAAATCAGCAGGACTGGATCATGACTATGATCAAAGTGGGAAACCATCCACTAGGAAAACCAGATCCCCAACTGACGCAATAAACCAGACTCAACCCCAATCTGATGCAAGGATAATCATCTGGTCGACCGCCTACTGTCCGCGGTCACCGCAATACCCCACAAGTCCACAATCTAGCACAACCTTGGCTACACTATCCCAAACCCCTGCTCACACTTGAGCAACAACATCTGAATGCAAAGGACAACAATAAAACATGTTCAAATCCCAATATGATAGTGTAGCAATGAATAGTGGCCTTACCTGCTGTCCGGGCATGCATGCAACTGTTTTTATTTTTAAAAGTTGTAAAATAGTGTCAAAGGTTTAAAACAATTGATTTACTGAATAAAAGTCATTTGCATGCGAGATCATAGCCTTTGTCTCAATCACAGTGTCCCAATATAAGTTATCATATCATTTGTGGGGTTATATTAATTTTTAGGGGAGTTTGTCCCAGTGGTCCTTGTCATTTGTCATATTAATTTGTCCCAATGGTTCTCATTAATTGTCCTGTTAGTTGTCCTGTTAGTAGTCCTGTTAGTAGTCCTGTTAGTAGTCCTGTTAGTTGTCCTGTTAGTTGTCCCAAGGGTTCTCATCAATTATCATGTTACTTTGTCCCAATTGTTCTCGTTAATTGTCATATTTTAGGGGATTTCTAGTAATCCCAGTGAGCTTGTCAAAAATGAGGTAAGCAACAACCGCCCACCTTGAACAGCTCAAACAACACCCCAGGTAGTCTCCTGGTTGTCCACAGTCCTCAATCCTGCAAACCAATGCTCCCGGTATAAATACAAATCCCAAAAAGCACAATATTTGCTGTTTTTCAGACAGCACGGGAAAAGAGGAATTTTTCACCTCTAAAATGAGCTCCTAAAATCCCAGAAAAATCACGGTTGCGTTCCTCGCGAAGAGTAGATCAAAATCGACTCTTTAAACGCCTCGATCTGACGCTCCTACGTCAAGATAAAAATCGGAGAAGTCGGTGCTGTCCAAAAATCATCACAGTAAAAAGGGGGTCAAAGAGGACCTGAAAACTGTGCCAAAAGTACGAAACGGAGCAAAATGATCAACACGGAAATCGAAGCCCTACCTCTTACGGTCGCGCTGCCGCAAAAATCGTCCAAAAATTCCACCCGGTTAGCCCGCAGTGAATTTTCGACGGAACTGCGACGGGAAATGGGCCTAAAAAGAAAATCGTCGCAGTGCGCCGCGTCGCAGATAACTCACTATCTGTAACTCCAGAAATTCTGAGATTGTAGAGAGAGAAAGAAGAGAGAGAGAGGAACAACTTTTATATTGAACACTTTTTCTGTTTCTCTCTCTAAGGGCTCGGAATCCAAGGTGCAAAGAGAGGGGGTGGGGACTTCTATATATAGTGGGCCAAAAGGGAATATTCCCACACGGGATCTGATCCGAACACGAAACACCGAAACGGACCAACCAGGAAGCGCCACGTGTTGCCCAAACAGGAAACAGCCGGTGCAAGGGCCACTGGGAGGCTGCCACGTGTCCACGTGGTGCACGTGTTGCTCCGCGCTCCGGGTTTTCCGGAAAATGTCGGCCAATAGGATGCTGCCACGTGTCACCCATCCAGAAGCTTCTAGAAGCCGGCCAGCCAATCGGGTGCTGCCACGTGGCAAGGGAAGAATTCGGTGCACCCGGTGCACGCCTGGCCCATGGACAGCGCACCGAGCCCCCTGCCCGCGCCTGCCCGCACCTGCCCGCGCTGCCCGCGCCTGCCTGCGCCGCTCTCCTCCGCGCTCCGCCGCTGCGCCGCTGCCCGCCGCCGTGCGCCGCCGCCCGCCGCCGCTCGCCGTCGGCCGCCGCCGGCCGGAACAGTAATTCCGGCCGGCGGTTACTGTTCCGGTGAACAGTACCAAAGTGCCGAAAAATAAAGCGAATATACCATTTTGACCGTTTTCGCGTGCTGAGTCCGATTTTGCCGTCCGTTTCGCCAAATTCTCATCCGAAATTTTGTAAAAAGCTCCCGGAAAATCCCATTTGCTCCGATTTTCGCGCAGAGTCAATTTTAAATATCCAATTTCGATTCTACAGGCTTCGTTGCACTGTACAAGCTTCCTACAGTCACTATTTAAGGTTGCGCAGTTCTGCGGGAGTCCGGATCATCACACTTACACCCTACTAATTTAAAGGCTAAGATTTTCATGCTTTTTTATGAATTTCTTTTAAGGATAAACTTTAATTATTTTCACTTTTGCTGTGGTTGAAAAAGTTGCAATTACCTACCCTAATGTCTCGCCCCTCAGGTGGGTTTACCAACCTTGTCCCAACTTTTTTTTTTTTTTTTTTTTTTTAAATTAAAAATTTTTAAATTTAAATATATTTAAATTTATAAAAGTTAAAATTTTAAAATTATTTTAAAATTTATAAAATTTAAACTTTTAAAATTTTTTAATAAATTTTTTATATAAAGTGAAATATAAATTTTAATAATTTTTTTAATAAATATCTTAAATTAAATATTTAAAATTATACAAATAAAATTTTTATTTGTTTTAAAAAACTATTATGATTAAGAGCAATTTCGCTATTTTATATAATTACTATTTTCTATTTCTCTTATTCTGTATTACCATATCAAATCTAGTTTGCATATTTATACTTATTTTCGGTACAATTAATTCTCTTTTATCTCACAACCAAACGAAGTCACAGAGATAAATAACAAATTACAATTTTAAAGTTAAATAGATATTTATTAGTTCAAATAAAATAAATTAAAAAATTATATAGTAAATTATAATCATATCGGTAACAAGTTGGGGTATGTTTTATATATTTTTATTTAAAAAAAAAAATGATGAGACTAGTGTAAAATTATTGCCTTTTAGACGTCGCAAGATTTATAGTCCACTTTTGCATATACAAATAGTATTTCGATTAAAAAATAAAAAAATAATATTTTTATATTTTATCTTTCATCGTGTAAATAATTAGTTTTTTTATGAATATTTACTCTAACAAAAAAAATTGATTAGACAAGTGAGTAAATTCGTATTTTTTTAGAGGATTGGATGTAAAATTTATGCCTAATTTAGGTGAACAAGTGGTAGTGTTTTTTTAAGATTGGAGAGAAATATTTAGCCCTCGGATGATGGGGGCATAAAATTTGCACATATTTTTGGATGAAATTTATTATAGGAATAATTATTTGTGTAATCCTAAAATCTGAAGAAATATCTGATTTACCTCCTCTTATTTTTTTCTTTCCTATATACCCTTCATACGTTCCACCGTTATTAAAAATACCCCTACCGTTTCCCTTTGTTAAGTTAACTAGGGTTAAACTAGAGTTAAATAATAATCGGAGTTGAAAACTATCAGATATACCTATTTTGTCCGGGTTTAGGGTTTAGGATTTTTTAGGGTTTTAGGGTTTAGGGTTTAAGGTTTTAGGGTTTAGGGTTTAGGATTTTTTAGGGTTCTAGGGTTTAGGGTTTTAGGGTTTAGGGTTTAGGGTTTTTTAGGATTTTAGGGTTTAGGGTTTAGGGTTTTAGGGTTTAGGGTTTAGAGTTTAGGATTTTAGGGTTTAGGGCTTTAGGGTTTTAGGGTTTAGGATTTAGGGTATATTTGAAAGGGCAAAATAGTAATTACACACAGATAACGGCAGTTTCAAACGGTACACTAACAGAGTTTAACTTCAGGGGTATTTTGAAAAGAAGTTGGAACGTAAGAAGGGTAGTTTTAATATTAGCCTTCTAAGAGAGGTAAATCTGAAAACAAAAAAATTTGTAGGGGTATATAGGAAATTGCCCCATTATGACAGTCACACCACATTATTTATAATCAGTCAATTATATTTATTCTTTTAATTAAAAAAATAATTATATATTTTTTTATAAAAAATTATAATAAAATAAATAAATTTCAAAAGTACGTTTAGATTGGCTGGAGATATCATATTAGTAATGTGACTCGTCACAATCTCAACTTTTTATTTATTTATTTATTTATTTTTAAGTGTATTAAAGAACATTGCTTCAAAATAACTTCTAATCCACATCTCCCGGATATTAACCTTTTTTACTTTCCTTGCCACAAATACCCAACACTCATGGGAACTGTTATTAAAATACTTATTAGGGTTATTCACTTATTTTGTTGAATGTAATTATAAATGTAATATACTTCGAGGTGCATGTGTAATATACCAGATTTTTAATATATAAGTAGATGTAATAAAAATGATATAAAATATTATTTTTATGAAAGTAGATAAATAAAGGATGATGTGGAAGCGAATTGGGCCGAAATCGGATTAAAAATGTGAGATTTAAAATTTTATTTGAGAAATAGAGCCCAAATTTTTAGTGAAAAATTTACAGTATCGGAAAATTCCGAGAAAATTACGGAAGCTCCGTAAATATGTTTTAAGGCCACAGTAAAAGTTTCGTGTCGATCGGATTTTCGGATTGTGAGAACGGAGTCCGCCAACGATTCTGGATACAGGGAGACTTTTGGTAATCCAGAAATGGCACAAATTGAAAATTTAAAATTTTCTGTGATAAATTAAGTTGAGAGGAGCTTGCCTGTCAAATTTGGGCGGAAACGGGCGAGAAACAGACGAAAACGGTCCAAAAATAGTGAAATTGGGCGAATTCCAGATTGGGATGTACTTATGGGTGCCCGGAATTCATAGTAACTGTGCCCGATTTACTGTAGTGATGCTGGCACGCATCTCGGAGCGGCGGGCACGCGTTATGAGGTGCGTGCGCGAATTTTGAGCCACACACGGATCACGAGGCGACCGCGCGCGGCTCGAGGCGCGGCGACGCGCTGCGCGAGGCGCGCAGCAAGCGCGCTGGGTGGCACGGGTCAACGGGGGCCCGCCACGTGGCTGGGACCCATTGGCGCCCGCAGGGCGCGTGGGGGCGCGCGCCTATGTGGCGCGCGGGGGTGCGCGCCCGTGTGGCGCGCACGGTGTCCCGCGCGCGTGTGGCGCACGGGTGTCGCGCCCGCGTGGCGCGCTTGGACGCGCGCCACGTGGCGCAGGGGGCGCGCGCCTGGGCTTGGCGCGCGCGTCCCCTGTGGGGTGGACCGCCACACGGCGGTTCCCCATTGGGGGGCGCCGTGGATTGGGTCCAATGGACCCTCCTCCTCCTTCTTCTTCTCTTCTTCTTTTCTTCCTCCTCCACCCGCACTATTTCTCCTCTCTTTTCTCTTCTTCTTCTCCAACCGAGCACCAAGAGAGAGAGAGAGAGGGAGGGAATTTCATGGGGTGCGGAGGTGCGCCGTGGACCCCATAGAGCGCGCAAGGCGTTTCAAATAGTTGAATGAACGCATGTACGCGCGTTGGACGGCGCGACATTGTCAAGGTAAGTCCCGCGTGTTGATTTTACGGTATTTTTTGACACAGTTTTGAGGTTCCTTTTTAGACATTGGATTTGACCCCATGTCGTTATCCGTGTTAGGGACAGAGTTTTACTGTACCGTTTGCTGCACGGATTGTCGCTGGGCGTTTTTGCGCGCCTCGTTTTGCGTGCAAGCTTGTGGAAGAAGTGTATCGTTTTATGTGCGAATTCGGAGAATATGAGCAGTTTTGGGCTCAAACTCGAAAAATATGCACCGTTTTGCGTGCAACGTTGAAAAAGGAACATGCACCATTTTGCGTGCCAACCCGAGATACGTGCTCCGTTTTGCGTGCAGGTTGAGTTGTTGTGCACCGTTTTACGTGCAAACTCTAATATTTTGCATTGTTTTACATGCAGGATTAGAAAAATGTGCAATATTTTGCGTGCAACCCTACAGTCAAGCGTGCATTATTTTGCGTGCAGATTTGAGATATGTGCACCGTTTTGCGTGCTGATCGTGTTGTCACGCACCGTTTTGCTTGCCATAGCTAATATTATACACTATTTTGCATGCAGGGTTGGAAAAATGTGCACCGTTTTGCGTGCAACTCCACAGTGAGGCGTGCACCGTTTTGCGTGCCGATGTGAGGTACGTGCACCGTTTTGCGTGCAGATCGTGTTGTCACGCATCGTTTTGCGTGCCGGCTGAAGTGACGCGCACTATTTTACGTGTGGGTTTTTAGTGACGTGCACCGTTTTGCATGCAGGTTTGGTGGGCGTGCACCGTTTTGCGTGTGGACTCGAAGGATGTGCACCGTTTTACGTGCAAGCTCGAGAAAATAAGTAGAATCGCGCGGAGAGCAATTGCAAGTGTCTACAAGTAATTGGGGACACTATAAGGTGGGGGATTCTGCGGAAATTAGGTGACCTCTCCCCTTGCTCCTTTGCTTTTGACTTAGAAGCATGATAGTAGCCTGTTAGAGGCGTTAGGTAATCATGATTAAGATCACCTGTGTAAATGGATACAGATGAAAGTGCAACTGTTGGTTGCCAGAGATAGAGGATTAAATGTGCATGTGTAAATGGATACAGATGAAAAGTGCAACTGATAGTTGCCAAAGACAGGTGACAATAATTTGCATCCCTAGAAGTAAATATTATTTGATGAAATAAAGGATAATTGCATGCGTAGAGGCCAAATATTATTTTATACTGGATATGAACAAAATTGTATGTGTAAAAGTGGATAATTATGCTATGATTGTGATCATGTTAGAGTACAACCCTAAGAATCACGTGACATAAGGGAACAGGACTTGTTGGTAGTAAGACTAGGAGAAAACCTAGCTAGTATAGGGGTTTGACGAGTGACATCAACTTAGGAGTTATCCTAGGATTGGACGAGTGGCATTGTCTTAGGAGATAACCTAAGGACACTGGATAGAGTGATCAGCATAGAGTCAAGGAACTCTAGGACGGGTATGACATGGAACTTAGGTAAAGAAAACCTAAGGTGAACTAGTGATCAACATAGAGTCAAGGAACTCTAGGATGAGTATGACATGGAACTTAGGTAAAGGGAACCTAAGGTAAACTAGAGGAGTTTAAACTCACAGACAGGAAAATAGAGTTAAGTTAACTCTAGGATTCAGTAAGGAATCAGGAAAATAGGAAAAATGGATCAAGTGTGGAGATATAAAAGGGAAAACAAGAAATTAGAGTCAGTGTAACTCTAAGTTAAAAGTAGAACAGGAAATTAGAGTCAGTGTAACTCTAAGTTAAAAGTGGAACAGGAAATTAGAGTCAGTGTAACTCTAAGTTAAAACTAGAACAGGAAGTAGAGTTAAGTTAATTCTAGGATTCAGCAAGGAATCAGGAAAGTGGGATAAGATCCCAGGGTTAAAGAGTTAAACAGATATAACCTTAAAAAGTCATAGGGTGTCTGGGCAAAGGGACAGTAACTTTAACTTCAATTTGAGTTAAATAAGTAAAAAAAAATGTTTTAGAGTCCAGGAGACTCTCTAGTTATCCTCATGGCGAGACCTAGGATAAGAGGTAAATTGTTGTAAAACAAAAGGCAAGGTTTAAAAGCAAGCTAAAAGTGGCTAAGAAGCATAAAGAGAATGTAAATGACGCATTCGAATTTGAGACTCGTCAAGTGGAGCAGGACTCCCTAGGTAGTGACCCGTCGGACGAGGTACTTTCGAAAGGCTTAAAGTGAAAGCAAAGAGCTAAATGCTCAAAGAAAAGAGACAGAGATTTGCCAGTGGCAAAAAGGAAACTATAAGCTCGAATAAAAAAGAAAAGCAAGTGTTCAAAGGCAAATAGGCTAAGAACTAAAGTAAAAAGAGAAAGAAAAAGAGAAAGAAAAGAAAATTAAAGATAAAACAGGCGGAACTACGGAGTGAAACGCGGCCCATGTTGGAGCTGCAGGCAGTGCCCTTCTCCCGGGTAGAGACCCATTTGGAACGTTTCTTCCGTAGGACGGGGTAACACTTGCGAGTGTTATCGGCAACCTTAGAAATCTTATCTTATGGTAGTAGGACTACCGGGGTGGGGCCCGTTGGATAAGAATTTCTGAGGGTTAACTTGAACTAAAGCACCAGAAATTTAAAGAATAAAGAGAAAATAGAGTGGCCAAGATGGCCGGGTTAGTTTGACCCTGTATACAGCGGCATAGTGACCGAGTTGGTGCTTAGCAGCCTAGTGTGGCTAGACAGAGTAGTACTGGGTCGATTAGTATACACAGATAGTGTAGTGATATATATATTGCATAGCCGCATTTTGATATTGAGGATTTCAGATTCCTAGCACACTATTGTTATTGCTTCCATTGGACCAAGTGGTGTAGAATACTTTTTCTCGGTGGTTGAATCCACTGGGAACTCTGTCGTAGTTCTCACACCCCTTGGGTGACCTCCCCATAGGTTCAGGTATGGATACAGCGATCGAGACGGTTCAGGTGCAGACGGCGAGGCATACGACAGGGGCAAGAGCCCAGCAGCATAGAGACCTAGAGGGTCTAGCAGAGGTATCCCTTTTTATATATTTCTTGAGTGAACCTTGTATGGTGAGAAAATTTATATAAAAGATTTGTAATAATTTTATTTGCAAGTTCAGAAACGTAAAGTGTAATAAATTTAATTCATGGTTCACTCTTGTATACTTTCATTTCCGTTTTAACTATTTGTTATTGAATGAAAGTTTAAATTAGTAGTGATTTTTAGTACTCTGATATTGAGTTTCCGTATACACTTGTTGTATTATTATGGATATTACCGTTCCTTTCGGGTAGTAAAAGGTCATACCCGATTGGCGGGTCTGTTGGCATGCCCGAACCGTACAAATTGGCGAACTTGGAGCGTGACAGCATGTAACTGAAAATACAACTGCATGTTATGTATGTAAATATTATAATAATAAATAATTTGGTTGGTTGTATTCAATTGTGAAGTATATTTTTAATACTTTAGATATGCAATTGTGAGATTAACGTAATATAGTTTCTCTAAAAAAAGATGATTTTTTTATTTAAAGAAAATATAGTAATTTTGGATGTAGTTCTAGCTATATTATAGTTGAATTTTCTCGTACAGTTCTAATTACAATAATTATATTTAAATGCGTTGATTGAAATACTAAATTGAAATTTATATATATAGTTATAATCATAGTTCATGTGCAAACATACATAACAAAAAAAAAAAAAACCCTTATGTAGTCTTTTCCAACTATTGTTATTTTAAAGAATAATATCTAATATTTTTTTTTTAAATTTTAAAAATATTTTATTTAATCAGGAAAGATTAAAATATTTTTATTGAATTTAGAAACTTTCTTCAAATATCTTTATTTTTCTTAGAGTTTACCTATAGGATTGGATATTAAAAAAATATTTTGATAATTTTAGGATAAAATTTTAAATAGTAGTGAAAAGTAAATATGCAAAAAAAAAAAAAAAAAAAAAAAAAAAAAAAATCAAGTTAGAATATAGTGGTAGAAAATTGATCTTTATCTATTTCAAAAAAAAGATGTTCTCTATTCTTCGTTCCGAGTGAAATTTGCAATGGACTTGATAGTTAACTTTTAAAATATAAATTTTATATTTTAAATTAATTTTTTTTTTAAAAAAACTTAATTAAAAAAATAATTTTTTATTTTAATAACATAACGTTATACCAAAATAAATTACGTTATCAATCATGAAAAAATACAATAAAAAATTAATCTCCCCACCCTCATCAAACACTTTCAAATTTTTTTGAAAAATTAATATTATGTTAGAATTAATTCGGTACCGTTGGATCATAATTATGGCTTTAATTGAGTCGACATATCTTTGTTAGTTGATTAGGCGTAATCTAATCGTAAAAAAATATTAAGATAAAAGATATTAAACCATATATATATATATATATATATATATATATCAGGGACTTATGGTGAAATTAATCCAATTTACTAATTGTAAAAGAGCAATGCTATTTGTACATTCAAAATTGAGTGTAGAATATACATTTTATTTATTTTAAGATAAAAATTTATTGACAAATAATACTACTCATATGATGCACATTTCATCAATCCAAAAATGAAATATATTTTATTAATCGCTTCGAAATGATGAGTACAACTCGTCTCACTCCATAATGAATGAGATATAAAATATAATTTTTTTTTTTTTAAATTTATAAGAAGTATTTTTTCTTGTTCCCTAGTCAAGTCACTAATAAAATTTATTTCATTCTGAAATGGATGGAATGTAAAATACACATCATTTCTGAAGTGAGATAAATTTTACTGATTATTTTAAAGTGACTATAAAATATACTTAATCTGAATGAAATGTACATCATACACCCCTTACTAATTACCTCTACTTTTATATAATAATTTTTAATAAATACATAGAAGGAATAATTATTCATATACTTCTCAAAAATTTTAAAATATTCAATATATTTTTATATTTTATTTTAAATATATTTTTCATATATATATATATATATATATATATATATATATATATATAAAGTTATATCGAGGTATATCATAGTAAAAAGAAGTCAACTTTTTTTTTATAAATAAAAAAATTAATAACGGTGAAAAAAATTGTTTAATAAATAAATAAAATATTTTTTTTATAATGATAAAATGCATATATATTTGTAAGAATAAAAAAAAATAAATTTATAAAAATAATAAATTTAGTCTAATATATTAATAAGTGGAATAAATAAAAAAAAATTAAAATTTGGTAGGAATATATAATAAGTGAGTGCCGCAATGAATAAGCACAAAAACCTCCTCTTCAACTTTTTATTATTATTATTTTTTTCTATTTTTTAATTTTTTTTAAACAAAAAAAGAATTCTCGTAGGGTGGTGTCGTGGAGGAACGCTTCCTGCGGAGTCGCCATCTGTCCCCATCCCTTCCCCCCAGGACCCCTTTGTTTTTTTTTTTTTGTTTTTTTTGTTTTTTTTTTTTTTTTGTTTTTGGTTTTGTTTTTTTTTTTTTTTTTTCTTTCTATTTTGTGGGGAGGGTGGGTTCGAGTCCTTCTAGGGTTAGGGTTTTGTGTCCTCGGCTCCTCCGATTGGTCTCTTCCTCTTCACCATCCCCGCGCGATTCCTCGTCCGGAGCTCGCGCGATTGGTCGCCGCCACCGCCCCTCCAGATGCGGAGAATCTAAGCCCTCGATTGGCCCCGATTCCCGTGCGCTCCTCGCGATTGGCTCGGCGATTCCGCGCACGTGATGCGCTTACCTTTTCTTTTTTCTTTTTGTTCCTAGGATTTTTTTTTTTTATGGGGGGGGGGGGGGGGGGGGTGTGGTTGGTGGTGGTTGCTTAACGGGGTTCGTTCGTTGCTTCTTTTTTTTGTTGTGTGATTTGATTGGTTCGGCGGGAGATTAGGCCTTTGCGGGGGTACGGATTTTTGGGTCGTACGGATTTGTGGTTCGTAAAAGGGCCTGGAAATGGTTAGCTTTTTGAGTGAATTTTGGATTTTTCTATTCTAGTTTAGGAATTTTCGACGATTTGCGGCTCAAAATTTGAGTTTTGATTCGATATTTTATGCTACTTCACTCTCTTTACTCTGAATCCTCAATTGAATATAGCAAAAGGAAGTGATTTATTGTTATGGATTTTTTTTTTTTTTTTCCTTTAAAAATGGGGTTTTTTACTCTTTTGTGATTTAAGGTTCAGTGGGAGATCAGGGTTTGTGGGGGTAGGATCGCCTTAGTTCGTACGGATGTAGGGTTAGGAAAAGGGCCTGGAAATGGTTAGATTAAGTAAATTTTGGATTTTTCTAAGCTAATTTAGGAAGTTTCAACGTTTTTTGGTTTAATTTTTAATTTTTAAGTTTTAATTTGATATTTTTATGTTACTTCACTCTCTTTACTCTGAATTGTCAATTGAATTTAGCAGAGCGAAGTGATTCAATGTTTAAAGGTTTCGTTGCTTCCTTTTTTTTGTGATTTAATTGATTCGGTTGGTGATTAGGCTTTTTAGGGGTGGTACTCTTTTCGTACGAATTTAGGGTTTGGAAAAGAGCCTGGAATTAGTTAGATTTAAGTAAAATATTACTTGTTTTTTTTTTTTAAATTTCAGTGATTTTCGGCTTAAATTTTGATTTTTTGGTTTTTTCTTTATAATTTTATACTCTGAATTGTCAACTGAATTCAGTAATTTGGTGTTTTTCTATTTTACTGATCTGTTTTTACGATTTTTATCTAGTTTTTTTTTTTTGCTGATTTTGAATCCAGTTAAGCTTCTTGTAGATTAAAAATAACCATATAAAAATAACCATATATTTATTTATTTTTTTATCAAAAACATGATATGGATATATATTTTGTGGATTCATTACTTCTCTCATGTGATTTTACCTTATTGTTCTTTTTTTTCTTTATAAAGGTTGTATTTTTCATTCTATTTTATTATTTTTCCCGGTTTTGTTGATCATGAGGATGTTGTCTTTGCAGCTAGTGAAAGAGTTGCAATTTGTAGTATGGAAGATCACAGCATGGAATCACGACAAGTGGGAACAAATCTGGTGGATCCCGGCGGACAAAGTGTGGTTCCTTCCACCGTAGTTGTTCAACCATGGTGGAGGGGTCCTCCGGCCTTCGGTGTCGCGCAACCACTCGGAGGCTGTACAACCAAAGCTTCGCAGTCGCAGATTGGTGATGGCGCGAATGGAGATGTCGGCCCCCAGACCCAGAGTTCTGGGGAGCAAAAAGGTTAATTTCTCTTGTTTGACGTGTCGCATGCTAAAGTCCGATGATTGAATTACATTTTGCAGAATTATTTGGTATGGTTACTGTTTATACAGAGTTAGCCTTTTGATTATTCTGATGCTTAGCGACGTCGAGTTCAAACAAAGATCTGATGAGATTTGATTATGTATGATCAATGATATGATTTGTTTACTGGATTTATTCCGTCTGCTACTACTTGCGCAGTTGATTTCTATGCAAGGGCTCTCAAGTGGCCATTGCCTGGTTTGGTGGTAAAAGTCTCACGCTCGCAACCATGTGGTTGCTGGTATGAGCCTCTAGAGTGGGTACTTCATTAGAAAGTGCTGTAAGTTATGACCTTTTCAGTTTTTAACCTCCAATGATCCCAGCTTGGTAGAATGGGACCGAAACATTATAGTGGCCTTTTCTTCGCTATAGAACTTCAAATACGTTGGTTTTTAAAGGCGGGCTAAACCATTGGTGTTATTGCACTTGTATGGTTTAGTGATATTATTTTTTATCTGATGATATGTCGAACCATGTAAACTTTACCAAAAGTATTTTTGCAAGAGTTTTGTTTGTGATGGTCGCATGGTCTTCTGATGAACACTGAACGAAATTTTGAATTTGCTTTTAGTTTTTGTTTGTGATCAAGAGTCTGTATGCGTTTTGCCTCTTCTGAAAACCAACATTTGATTGCTTTGTTTTCTTCATGTTAAATAAATTTTCTGTTAAGTTGGAACACTATGTGCACTCTTAACCCTCTGAGTTGCAGATTGAACAAATTTGATGTCGACCATATCTAGTCGTTGACCTTCTCTTTATATTTGTAAAATTGCATTGTGGTATTTCATTACAAAAACTTGATTTGGCTATCACCTGGTTCACATGCTTAACATTGTACATCATTTTCTTTTGACGGTTAACATTTATATATCATAGATGTTCACTTTTTTATCGAAGTTCCTGATTAGAGTTCAAGATATATGTTTAGCTTTATCTCAAAAAAAAAAAAAAAGTAAAAAAAAAAGATATATGTTTAATGGCAGATGTTTGACCTTGCATTCATGAATTTACTGCCATTTTCTCTGTGAACACTCGCTCTTTAAAGCAATGAAAGCTCCCTGCTGCCAACCCAACTCTCTTTTTTTTTTCCCACATATCAGGGCCAAGAGATCTGGAGCGAGAATTCATTTTCAAAATGTCATGCTTTGTCATGTCAAATGTTAGGTAGAACAATATTTCGTTTGGCATGAACACGACACAGTTGGCTGATTACATCAAATAATGCGACTGAGCGCGGGCTATTTATTGGAGGGGTTATGTGACACATCTTGTGTAACGTAATTAATTAAATGGGTGTGTTAGTTTGTCATGACTTTTTGTACAACATGAACGCAATATTTGACCCACTTAACCTAATGCATTTAACCTCTCAAGTTATTTCATGGTACAGATTATACTTAATGTAGTTACTTGTGTCATTATCATGTCCATATTCATATTCACAAATAAAAGCTTAGCCAAAATGCTGCTCGAGTGCCTTCAATATTTTGATTCACTTGTACTGCGAAGCACTTTATTCACCTGTATATACATAGATATTAGTATGAAGATGGGATTCTATGTTACTGACAAGAAAATTATATAAATCATCAGATGGTAGTCTCGGACCTGAAAACCAGCTTCTGCCAGCTGTCTCATCGGTGCTTGCTCCTGGGATTCCAGAATTTGTACCACAAACCCAGCTGGAACTTGGTCAATCAATTGTGTGACTTCTTCTTTCCTTTCTTTTTCTGCAGAGCAGTGTGCTATCTCTTCATTTGCCTAGTGAATCCTGCATAGATAAATTGATGATTTATTTAGTTTTTTTGATTATGGTCTAGTATCTTGTTGCAGGCTTGTGCAACATTCCCATACTCCGATCCTTATTTTGCCGGCGTAATGACTCCTTATAGTACACAAGCTCTGGTATGTGAGTTTATATATCTTTCTAGCGTTTTCACTGCCAGCTTGTAGCAGTTCACAATTATTTTGTTATGCACAGAAATCTAGCTTAGCTGGCAAATCCAGCATTGTTGACGCAAAAAAAAAGAAGTATTTTGATGAGAAAATCGATTATAGGAGCTGAAAAAGATAGATCTAGAAGAAGAGTATAAGGTAGCTTCTGACTACCGCAAAACTTACAGATGCTTCCTTTAAAAGTTTTTGTCCAGCTATTTAATAGATTTATTCCGTCGTACACTAAATGATTATTTTTCTAATTGAAAGGATAATCCTAAAATGTTGTCCTCATGAAATATTGATAACCAAATGAGATTTCCTACCGTGTATGCCTTATTCTCTTTTATGTTATTTTCGAAGATTGATTCTACAAATCCTTTACAGATAAATCATTTTCACCGTCTGGGCATTCGTTATTTTATATTTGATTTGGGCCCTTTTTCGAATCTGTGGAGCATGGAGTTGTTTCAGATGCATTTTCTGGTTAATTTGTTGTACAAATAACTTATTATTACTCATATGGTGAGTTGCTTCAGATGCAATCTCAGTTTATTGGGATGCCTCACACTCGCATGCCATTACGTCTTGAAATGGCTGAAGAGCCTGTTTATGTAAATGCAAAGCAATACCATGGAATTCTAAGGCGAAGACAGTCAAGAGCGAAGGCTGAACTTGAGAAGAAAATTATAAAATCTAGAAAGGTAAAACCAATTAAATTAAGTCTGCTTTGCATTTCCTGTGCTGCCATGCTTTTATAGTCAATATAGCAAGCTTTGAGTGCATTAGTTGAAAATTCAATTTATTATGACTTGTAGAATGAGTGTGTGTGTGTGTATATATATATATATATATATATATATATATATATATATATATATATATATATATATATATATTTCTTGTGAGCATTTTCACCCGGCATGTAGCTTTTCTTGAAAAATATGTAGAGATATATGAGTACATCAATTAGGATATACCTGTGACGTTTACTGTCTTTACTATGATGTCCAGTATCTGATTTTTGTTGTAAAGCATATGAATTTTGTTTTTTTTTTCTAAGAGAAAGGTAGCATGCTACCGCTTCATTCATTAGAAAGATGAATTATGCTACAAATCGTGACAACATGGCCTCCCCTCCCTCCCTCGCGCCCCCCCCCCACGAGAAAAAAAAACCGAGGTTCCACCTAGGCACAAAAGAGGTTCCACATGGATCTGAGCGAGCGTGTCTCTGCCATCAGGAGTCCTAAGGGGCGATTCTTATTCTCGAAGATTCTTTTGTTGCATTCTAGCCAGATGACCCACCAAGTTGCTGCGATGCACATTAATTCCTTCCTCCCTACAGATTCTCCTTAAGTGCTACTCATATCCCAAAGATCAAGTACCGATCTGCAGCTAGTTAAGGATAGTTTATCCGCTAACTACCCTGTTAGTAGGGAACTGACGACTACGCAGTCTATGCATATGAATTTAGTTATCGTATGCATCTATAGATTATCATAAAGATGAAAATGAATAAGCATTGTTCAATCAATCAATATTTAGAAAGTAAAAATAGTTTGCAGGCAGCCAACATATGGCATAACACTGGTGTTGTTGGCGGGTGCACGTGCGGTTAACATAAGATGAAATAAATGAGAACAAAAATAGTATAACCAGAATACAATAGAAATTTTCGATGGCCTACTTAAATATATTGCACATGTCCAATTTCAAGTGGCTTATTGCATGAAAATATTCTGATTACGGAAGAAGGAAAAGAATCAAAATAAATCAATAATATATTAAGTTTGCTATTGGAGTGTTCGAGTAGCTAACAGTGGACTTGTATGGACATGCAAAGCTTATGCTCTTTATTACTATTTGTAAAGTACATGATTGTGGGTAGGGTCTGCTCACATCCTCTGCTCTGTAGCCATACACGAGGCCAGTCTTTGCGTGGACTTCGGCATTGGTATAGGCGGTGCTATGTAGGGTACATTGCTGCTTAAGGACACTGCAATCAGTGCAGGTTAGCTGTGCAGGTAGTGTAGACTTCAGACTATCTACAACACGCATTCAAAAATTTAGGCCTTTGGAGATAGAAAACATAACTCCATTCTTTCTTAGCATAATTTTAGAATTTCTTCTCTTTGCTTTCGCAAACTCCTCACACTTTGCTTTTCACTTTTCTGCTGCTGGTTATTGCAGTCAATTCCTATCTTCATGACGAATCTTGATGACTGGGTGTTTCTTGTGAGTGTTTAGAGTACACGAGTCAGCGTAGCTTATTGAGTTAAAAGTAGTTTATTAGATAAATTGTTTGAACATTATGAACGGTCGTGATTTGCTATTTGGATGTGTTTTAAGCTTCAAATGTCTGATTATCTGCAGCCATATCTACACGAATCTCGACACCAACATGCAATGCGGAGGGCGAGGGGTTCCGGAGGTCGTTTTCTCAACACAAAGAAGGCCGAGGGTAATGTGGCTGACAGCCAGCAGGCCGAGAAGGGGATGAATGCTCTTCCAACCCAATCAGCTGCCTCTTCTGCTTCTGATGGACTTCCTTCTGACGACTCTGGAGAAGCAGCTATTGTAACTGGTACTCGCTTCAGCAGCGTTAATGATAGCCCGCATTCTGGTTACCACAGATCATCCATACAATCCAAGAGTAGCGGCATCCCAGTGGATCGGCCACCTGACAGAACTGTTGCAATCTAGTGATATTCCCCATTTGAGTTTCTCTGGTGCTTCCGGTATAGCCCACTTCTTGCTTCCTTACACATTATATGTTCTATCCCTAGTGAAATTACTTTCGGGCATATTTAGTAGGATAAATTTTATGATTAGTCACCATACTATCTCGTGATATGGCCCCTCTACTTTTCACTTAAACGATTTAGCTCCCAAACTTTCGCACATGTGCTTTAGGCACCGACCGTTTCAAATGGTTTCTATTGTAAATTGACCTTTTAACCTTGTTTGAAGTCACCACAAATGAGTCACTATTACAGGTAAGGTATTTTACAGCCAAAGTCATAAAATGATCCTTCACAAGGAAACTTAGAATTTTTTTTTTTTTTTTTTTTTTTTTTTTACGATTGGGGATTAAAATGTGTTTAAATGAAAGTACAGGGATCAAGACGCCATATCAGGATAGTACAGAGGCGCTTCATACGACTAAAAAATTTTAGTTATGATATAATTATATGATCCTTCTCAAAGCATGTACTGCTGCTACCCACTGTTCTGGGTCGTCGCGGCATCGCGATCCAGAGGCACGAGATTCAGCTCGGAGGAATGTCGCTGGTTCGTCAGTTTGTTTCAGGCAAATCATTCTTGGCTTTATCGGTGTTGTTTTGGTCTGTTTGTGGTAGTACTCGAACCTGTTAATACTGTGCACTCTGTAAAAATGAAATGGTAGGATTTGAGTAGTTGAATCAGCATGTACAGGATGGGACTCAAATGAGTTTGGTTTTTCCTTTTTGAGTTTGTAGCTTATAATCCAAACGGAATCAAAATCGCTGTTGAACTCGTACTTTTAAGTGTTCAAATGATTTGTGTTGGATTTTGATTCTTTTTTTTTTATTTAAACCTAGTGCTTACAATTCCGGAGTTTTCGATGCTCGGTATTTTGCTGTTATTACTTCTTGCGACAGCAACATTTAAAATTTACCCCTTTTTTTTGCGGTATTGGAAGAAGGATTTTGTTTTTCAGTTTCTGTGCTTATTGGCTGTTAACTCTTGTTTTGGTATTTTGATTCAAGGTTGTATTTGGCAGTCTTCGACATAAATGTTATATTAACATTTCAGAAATGTATGATGTTTTCTATTCAAAATGGCAGGACTCTGTTACCATGAATTGGTGTAAATGGGGAACTTCTATTCCCATGAAAATATCATTTCATGTGAGTATGAGAATAACAAATCTTAGATGAAATTTCTATGATGATAATATAGCCATTTTGGATATATATAAATATATATATATAAAGAAGAGCATTTTTGAGATGTCACACTCTGCAGTCTTTGTGACTGCAATCTATTTTGATTTTGAAGTCATCATCAGATCTTGATGGCTCTGACTTTTCTCTGATAAGTAAGTTCATACTAGGAAAAGATTTTTCTTATTTGAATTTTAGTAATTCGAAGGTGGTTATTCTTATTTGTTTGTAAATTACTTTTGCATTTTTTATTAACCAATTATTAATTATGTCCAAGCCAAAGATATGCCAAACAAAATATTCATATATTTAGAAGGTATAGAAAAAAAGTTCATCATCTGTACTGCTCCTCCTCCTTATCATCTTATTATTATTATTATTATTATTATTATTATTATTGCGTCTTTATTTTCTTGAAAATTTTATTGTAGGTTTTTTTTTTTTTTTTTTTTTTTTTTTTGTAAATCATGTAAGTGATTTTTTTTTCTTAAAATAATCTAATAGTTTTAAAATTTCTACGATGAATGGCGAATTTAACGATCTCACTTACGGATGTCAATAGGTACGGATATCCAAAATTTTATCCGAATTCGAATTCGAACGGAATAGATTTATTCGATGTTAAACGGATATGGATTCGGATATGGGTATAAAAAATAGAAACCAACGGATTTGGATTTGGATATGGATTTTGATTGTACCCGAATCCGACGCGAACCCGAATTGATTTTATATTATATAATATATGTGTATATAAATATTTGATATTATATTTAAATTTATATTTTAAAAGTTTAAATTTAATATAATATATTTTAAAATATTGTAAAAAAAAAAAAAGAAAAACAAATATTTCGGGTTCGGGTTCGGATTTTAGATTTTTGGTCGGATTCGAATTTGGATATAGATTTTTAAAATCCGTCGGGTTCGAGTTCGGATTTTTGAAAATCCGTCTCGAATCCGGTCCGTTGACATCCCTAATCTCACTATAAAAAATACTTCCTATAATTATTTATCCACACTAGTAGTAATCTCATTGTGTAAAAATATTATAGTGGACAAAATATTATAGTGTCTTAAAAGAATTAAAACTTTCCTGATGCGAATTGAAGTGTATCTGTAGGATTGCAACGTAAACCATACATTTTGAAATGATTCACTGTATTGTAAACTGGTGAAGTGATGACTATTATTTGCCGTGTCACAAATGCATGAGAGAGACGCAGAATCTTTGAGAATGGAAAAATCCATAATAATTTGGAATCGGACAAAGAGAGTTTTGGCGTACAGAAATTGCTGCTAGAATACCAAACTGATGTTAACTCATGAACCATCAACTAATAAATTGACTTTTTCTTTATGATATTTAGAAATCTATATTTTATTTTCTTAAAATTTAAAAAATATTTTTAGAGAATTATGGTGTTAATGGAGAGAGCAAAATGATCTAATTATTTTTACGTATTCTATAACAAAAATAAATTTTTAATATATTTTTGCTAATTTTAAGAGTATTTTTGATACAGGTTATAAGAAATGGGCAGAATAGTAATAAAAACCTGAGTAAGGAGAGACTAAATGTATTAATATAAAATATAATTTTTTTAAAATTAGAAATAAAAAGTAAAAAAATAGGTCTTCATGCAATTTTATTTTTTTGTATTCTAGCCTTTCTAAGAAATATAAGTATCATGCCTTGGGTTATACCAAAACCCGGCTCGCCAACAGATCCGTCACTTGTACGGGGAGTCTCGCACAAACGAAGTGTCTAATATGTAAGAATACAATATCTATCAAATTTAGACAGATAACAGAGCGAAAGTAAAAAGTGCTAAACATAACCATTGTACATTTGATGTAAATCCAACAAGTACAAAACCATCTCTCACTACTGAAAATAAACATATAAACATCAGTATGTATAAGAACAACCCTCCCAAAAATCAACTAGTATCGGTAATCCTTTAAAACAACCAGCTTAACGAGAATATTAATGGATCTAACTTACTACTCTCTTACCTCGATTAGGAACGACAACGGGTATAGAAGTCTCTGCAATAAGGTCAACAACTGTTGGTGTGAGAACTACTAAAAAGAAGTAGTCCTTAGTAGGTATCGTCGCCAATGCCGACGATCTACCCACTAGGTCCATTAGAGGCAAGAGTAAACATCTATTGTAATAATCGAAAAGAGAAGTTGGAAAAAAATTTTACTGCTACAATGCCTTTAATCTAACCAGCAAATGATAATGCCATGAAATAGATATGTGCATCAACTGTCAAATGAATAATCTAAGCAATCCAATCTCACTTACTGCCACATTTGGTCCAGTCAAGCTTATGCCTACCTACCACCACATATCAACCTCAAGGTGGCTGGTCGTACACCGTAACCTCACAAAGGGCTGGCCCAATGTAGGTTGCCCTATGGGGCTTGTGGCACCCCAATAATCCCATATCGGATGTGAATAAAATTTTGATTGGGTATGTAAGAGACAAGGACACTAGTAATAATAACTGGACTTAAGCATTTTGGACTATTGTTTGGGCCCAACGAGTTATTATTGCTAGTGGGTGATGAGTCTCAGGTATGTGACACCCTCGAAAATTGAAATAGTCCTACATATAAATGATATAATATGACTAAATCTCTTAACCCGACTACATCATTTTGGGTTGTAGCTAGGCCCAAGAAGTTAAGAGGGTTGAGCGTGATAGAGCTAGAGTAGTTCTAGAATGGGTGACTCACTGAGAAGTTCGAGCATCACAATTGGTATCAGAGTTAATCACCAGCCGAAAATGTAAGATAAGTCTCGGCTGAGCTAGGGTTATATAGCGGGTAGAGCGCGACTCTCTGGCTAATGACAGTTGTGGGTGGAGTGCAACTCCTCACAAGGCCGGCTAAGGCTAGTAAGACGAGCCTCACATCACTTGGTACTTGCGAGTGTGCCTGAGTCTGACGTGGACATTATGGCTTAAAGGGGGGAGGATTGTGACGCATCCGGAAATTGAAATAGTCTTACATATAAATGATATAATAGGACTAAACCTCTTAACCCGGCTATACTATTTTGGGTGGTAGCTAGGTCCAAGAGGTTAAGAGGGTTGAGCGTGCTAGAGCTAGAGTAGTTATAGGATGGGTGACCCCTTGGGATGTGAATGGGATTGTGATTAGGTATATAAGAGACATGGACACTAGTAATAATAACTGGGCTTAAGCATTTAGGTTTTGGTTTGGGCTCAACGAGTTATTATTGCTAATGGACCGGATCGTTACAGGGCTGCAACGACATCAACAAAATACGACCCAAGCTTCAAAGCGACACTCGATAGGGCGCGACCCCATCAAGGAAAACGTCTGTTTTTCGCGCTCAAATATGACTCATGTAAGCTATAGTCAATGTGAATGATCAATCAGATCAAGAATCTATAATCCACATGCTCACAGCACAATCTAGAGTAAAATTCACAATCCAAGACCACTATCAACTTCGACGACACCCAACTTAACCAGTCTACAGATTGTTGTACAAATCAGCTCAACCCCTTAACACGAGAATATACCCATCCTACACTAACTTGAAAGCTCACAACCCTCTAACCAGGGTGAATGCCAAAACTCTCTTGTCCAGCAACAAATATATTCATCATACACTAACCTGAAAACTCACAACCCTCTAACCAGGGCGAGCATATATCCTCACAAAACGAGCTCACTCACAACCCTCTAACCAGGGCGAGCATATATCCTCACAAAACGAGCTCACTCCTCACAGCCTGGGATCAGCTAACTGCTCCTCAGTTAACAGGGTCACTTATTGCGCACAGTCCCACATAGTCCCAACTAGTACAGAATCATCTGAAACCCATCAAGCTGCCAGTTAACTAATCCAAACAGAAAATCCAACAACAAAAAACTCAAACTAACCTCACCTCTAGATAGGGATTACTCCAAAACAACCAGCGGAGTAGGAAAAACCAGCAAAATGCACTCCAAATCCTCCGCTTGAAGAACAAGTCGAGAAAACCATCAAAACTCCAATAAAACTCCAGCTCAAAGCAAAACTCCAAATAAACTCAACCTACCTCAAGTCCAGCTGAAAGAAATCACAACACAAATCCAACACCTAAACTATGCCACAAACTACACTCCGCACCATAGTGCGAAGCTCTAATAAGGTCAAATTTGCAAGCTTCACTGATGCTGGTGAAGTAGTTGAACTAGTCCATAGCTGCTGGCAGCTCATCAAGAGGAAGGAGAAGAAATTGGAGGAGAGGAAGATGTCGTCCGTAGCACTCTCTTTGGCTCAAGAGAGGGAAAAAAAACTTCTCAGTGAACGTGGCGTTTAATTTATAGAGAAAATGAGTGAGTAGAAAGAGCTCTCGGATCAATAGAACCAACCCTGGTCCAACAATCAAAGTCGCACTTCTAGGTGCGTGATTCTACTTTCGGGCGTCCGAATCGTCGTAGCTCCGCTGAGAAATCCCAATCTCAGGTGGCCGAACACCCATCCGAAATATTGCAGCAATGTAGTCTTTTTCGAGGGTCCGAATCTGCATCTGAAACTCAACTACCACTCAACACGTGTCAAAATCTCACAATGCATCCAAGGGAGCTCACCAACACACTTTTGAGCTGCTATAGTAACTTTCAGATGTTTGAAAAGAGGATCCGAAACTACCATGAGCATAATTGCTAATTTGAGTGCCCGAAACCTCTGCAACTTCAGTTCCCTTAGGTTTTGCGATCTTGAGTCCATTTTCGCTTCCATTTCACGCTAAAACAATTCCTTCTCGGCCCGAACATCTCTAGATGTGTCGGCTAGCTAATTCTATTGCACTCAAACAAATACTAAGTATCGGAACACTATTATAAGAATATAGTATTGGTATTTTTACTTTTAGTCTCCCCTTCATTCTCTCTCTCTCAAAAAATAAAAAGAAAAAAGAAGAAAAAAATCCCTCGTTGTATTTCCTTTTTCCTTTTTTTTTTTTCGTAGACTTAGTCTTGTAAACATCATATACACATCTTATTACTATAAGTTTATCCTTTCCCACCTAATAATCTATCCTTTTTGAGTTTCTTAAACACATCAAATTTGGAAAACGAAATTATACGGTAAACACACACTCACACATACACACACAAAAACTACTACTAAAATATTCTTGAATTCTATGTAGAAATACTACAACGAGCTTTTATAATAATATCAATATTCTTGATCTAAAATTTAGTACTATATCAACACTTTTGTGGAATTTTTTATTTCAGCGGTTGATTTTGGATCATATTGATCAATAGCTAAATAATATGAAAAAATTTTAAAATTTATTATTTAGATACTTTAAATATTCTAAATCAAATTTAACGGAGTTGATCGTCGATTCGGAAGTCTTATCATTAAAAATGATTTAGCAACACAAAAGCCTCAGTGCTCCTAAGAGCAGAGCCGCCCTACTCGTATTTTACTATAGGGTAAACTTTAAATTGTGCAGAGCCACCTTACTCCTATTTTACTATGAGCAATGCGACCCATACACTCCATTTGGGATATATGATATACACCTTGCTGATTCTAGGGTAAGGAGTCTTCCACTCGTCACTTCGAAGTGACGAGTAGAATTCACCCCACCCTAGAATAGGTGGGGTGTAAGATGTATACTTATTTTGGGGTGTACATCTAGCATTTATCTTTTACTATATGGTAAACTTTAAATTGTGCCTCGGGGTTTAGCACATTTTCACTTTACCACCTCATTGTTTAAAAAGTGTCACTATGCCCCTATGTGGTTTAAATTTAATTTCATCAAAAAAATACTATATGAAATATGTGTTAGATTTTATTAGTTTATTTATTATTAAAACTTGATTTTGGCCATTGGGCTTTCTCGGTGGCCCAATGTCAATGGACTTTATCTAGAAGCCCAAAGTTTAGCTCACCAAATGTGATGTTTAGTCCCACATTGAAAACTCATCACATGTGGTAGCTATATTTATACTTCTACTTTCTTAAGTTTATTATTTAGGAGAAAGTGAGAGTTTTGTTTTCTTCTAAAGACGCACGAGCTGGTCGGGTGAGTGCGGTACGTGCAATATTGACTTGGTTCACTTTTTATTTATTTATTTTATTTTTGTCTTAACCATGCCTTGGGAAGTGTCTTATCGGGCTAACCAAGAACCTTGCCTTGGGAAGTGCTAGTGGGCTGCCCAAGGGCCTCCTCGGTAAGGTCCAATGGCTAACTTGAGATCTAGCTGTTGTACCCTGTCTGAAGGTGGGCTGGAGTGGGTTCTCTTTTGGGCTCTATAAATATAGAGCAAGAGTTTGGTTAAGAGATACAATTTCTAAATTACAGTATACCATACACCTTTACTATATACCTTTTACATTAAGCTTTATTTTTTGCTGGATTTCTGAAAGTTGATGGGTGCGTTTTGCGTCATCTCGGAGTCGTGCTGAGAGTGTGGACAGTGGTCGTTGTATCACTAGGAGTGATTGTCATAACCTCGCACGCGGAGGGATAATTTTGCTTTTAGAACAGTGCATCGCACTCTTCGATCCACAGACTTCATCTAATCCTTATTGTATATTTAGTTATAATATAATTGTAATTTGCATGCAAACATATAGATTCATATTTCGGATTTAAATTATTTTAAAGTGATATTTTACAAATAAAAATGATCAAGATATTTTTCCAACAATAGAATGGTAAAGTAAAAATTCTAAAATTACTATAGGGTTGCAAAGTGAAAAATGCTTGGCGAAGTGAAGTTTTCCATCCAATGGATGGATATTTTCGTTGGTCACATCAAGTGACTAATAAGTGACTCTTATTAATTGGATAGATAAAATGTACATTATGCAACTCTTTTGGAATGTATGTGCAGTATTGCTCTTACTATATTACTCTATTTCGACTAACAGCTCGTTGTTTTCCTGCTGTTTCAGTCAATCAACCTAATCAGACAAAATTCTCAACCATCTCTCAATCTTAGATTGAATCTAAACATTATTCAAAGGCCAGAATGTTATAACAGTTGTTGAAATAAGACATCAGTATTTACAAAACACGGAGAAGCACAACGAAGCCGCCACCAAGGACAGAAGAAATGAAAATTTTCAAAGCAAGGAAGCGAAGCCAACATGTAGCACTTATGTCGAAATACATAAGACAAATTTTCATAACCAGTTTAGCAAGTCATAAGCAAAGAAGGTAACATCGATACCACCTGAAGAATTTGCGAAATTTTTTTTTTCGAGAGAAGGTAGCATGCTACCGCTTCATTCAAGTCAATATGAACTAAGCAACAAGATGAGGCAGCAAGGCCTCGGAAGTTAAATAAAAAAAAAAAAAGAAAAGAAAAAGAAAAAAAAAAAAAAAACTAGCAGAAAGACTCCCAAAGGGAGCGAAGTGCGCGGACTGAGCCCAGCAGGTGCTTCCCTTTTGACTCTCTTGTTCTCGAAGATCCTTCTGTTTCTCTCTAGCCATATCGACCACCAGGATGCGACTAAGATACCTCTCTCTCTCTTCCCTGGGCTGCTCCCAATCTGACAGCAGTTCTCCCATAGTAGTACCACCGTGTTGCTGCCGCCGAGGAGCCGTTTGTAGGTTAGTTGGGTGCCCAATAGCGCTCTGCTAGCTTCGCAGTCGGCCAGTAAATGATTGACAGTCTCAATGGCCGCCCCACAGAAGACGCACAGCTCGTCCCCAATCCAGCTTCTAAAAATTAGGTTGTCCTTTGTGCGGATCCTACCTTTCAGAGCCAGCCACACGAAGATCTTGACTTTCAGCGGAGCTTTGGCAACCCAGAGCTTATCAAATAGGGAGACCTTAACCCCGCCATCCTGCAGAAAATCGTAAGTCGTCTTTACCGAAAAGACTTCCAAATGGTCCCACCGCCACTGAAGTAAGTCCTTCCCCCTACCTGGGGTTTTGGGAGCTAACAGCTCTTTAAGTGCCCTACTAGTAGCGCAAGATTGTTGTCTCCTGTGGGGTATCCCAGTAAGAATACGGCTCCACTTCCACCCTCCCCTACTAAAGCACTCTCTGACCTTGCTGGTCTTAGCCGTAACGTCACTAAAGATATCCGGAAATTGGTGGCAGAGAGGGGTCATACCCCCCCATTTGTCCCGCCACATTTCCATGCACTTCCCGTCCCCCAGCGCATAGTGAGCACCACAATTAAACACCTCTTTCACGCTCAACACACTCTTCCACCAGAAGGAAAAAAGGGAGAAAGAGGCCCCTTCCCGTAGAGGTCTTCTTCTGGCATAGTACAGATGTGAAATCAGCCGCCCCCAAAGGTAGTTACGACCAGACAGCAGTTTCCACCACCATTTCGACAACAGTGCTGAGTTCATATTGCCCAGATCAAGGACACCTAACCGTCCTTCCTTCCGGCTGCGACACACTAGCCGCCATCTAACCAGGCAGTGGCCCCCTAGGGCCGATGACTCACCTTTCCAGAAAAAGGCTCTCCTAAGGGCTTCCATGCGACTGATGGCCCATTTAGGTGCTCGGAAGACCGAAAGAACATAGAGAGGCAAGCTGGTGAGCATTGAGTTCACCAGGGTTAGCCTACCCCCATGCGAGAGCAGCTTCGCCTGCCACCCTTCGATCCTATTCCGAAACTTGTTGATGATCGACCACCAGTCTTCCTTCTTCAACCGTTTGTTAGATAAAGGCAGACCTAAGTACTTGATTGCGAGGTTCCCAGGCTTGCATCCGATTAGGTCCACCAACCTCCTCCCCCTACTCGGCCGGCTGCCGAAGTACAGGAGTTCCGACTTATTCCTCTCAGCAACCAAAGTCGTCAGGAAAATAGTTTCCCTCAGCTCGTAGATCCCATCTTGTCACATTTTAGTCATAACTACATGTAATTCAACACCAACAAATCCATTCAAGGCGTATAGCATTGCTCGATCCACGGCAATGCAATAGGCATCCTCTTGCAAAAACTTTGATAAATCAGTGGTCGAAACAAAACTACCCACAGAAATGATGGGCATTAGTGTATTCACAAGCCACATTCCACTTTTTGTGTCACATGCTTTCTCTTCAGTAATAAGGCCGCCGACCGTGTAACAAGTGAATTTTGCTGTAAAATATGACATAGATCGAAACAGAGTATTTATTGCCAAAAATATCAGGGCTTTTGACTAACCATAAAATTGTACATCAATAACTGAAAACAGAATAAGTATTAAGAAAAGGATAAATAAGGGACAACAGTTTTACAAATCATTTGTCTTTCACCGATCGTCATTCTACGTGATCGGCCTCGTCGTCTACAGTATCCCCTTCCCTATTCCACTCCCCAGCTTCATCTGTGCTGGTCTCGAGTTCTTCGTCTGAACTTGTCTCTTCAGCAGAGGAAAAGGCTGAACTATTCTTACTCTCCGAAACGTTCGATTCTGTCGTATTGACCACCGCATGTTTCTCCATCATCCCAGATAATGCTAATTTCGGAGACCACTCGAGCACATCGTCGATTATGTTTGAGACCTTCTTTTGGTACCTGAAAGATCAAGAGGCACAGGTTATAACTATATCGCCCCCCCAAAAGGATATATTTAGATATATAAACTCGCACAAAATTACCTACTTACATATAAATACTTTTTTTTTAACTACATTCTCACACATGCCACTCATAAGCATCCTACATATATGATCCACAACCTTTGGAAAACATTACTAACTACAACCAAGTTTTCTCAGTGAAACAGATAAGTCACTTGCTTTGGGTACTTTATGGCCCTGTTTAAGTGCATGAACATCTTATTCTGAATATCTCTTTAATTTACTTAGTAAGCATATAGTATTTGGTTAATGAGGAGTGCGATCAAATGTCTAGAATGGACACCACATTCGACCTTCAAGTCATTTTTTTTTGAATAAGATAAATCATTTCATAGGCGAAATATGCTATTCTATTAAATTATAGATATCAAGACCTTTCAAGGAACATAAATCAAACTCATAACTTCTAATTACACAAGAAAATCTTCATACTTAATTAATTTTCATTAGATATTTTATTCCAACATCCAAATAGGATTTCTAAGAAACTGCAATCTTGAGGGTTAAACATGCAAATCAAATTTATATTTTAATAGATAATTTTACAGGGCTACATACATAACAAACATTAAAACATAAAATACATTAAAACCCTAAAAAAGACAGAGCAAAGGTAGGGACAGCCGTGTGTTACGATTTCATATTTGTGATGCTGTTTTGAGGATATTTGAGAAAATGAGACTAATGTTACATTTGAGCTTATAGTAAGTTTATATACTGGTGAATGGAGAAGTTACCTGGCTCTAGCAGCTTCATCAGGAGCATGGTGTCTGAGAAGTAACACGACCAGCACAGCGACAATGGCATAAAACAGCCTTGAGGTCCACTTTGGTGACTCTCCTTCATCTTTCTCGGGCCAAAACCGCACAAGCTCTCTAAATGTTGTTTCCTCCGCATTTATATTGGGGAAGAACCACACACGCTTCCCAAGAAGGATCCACAGAATACCGAAGATCATTGCTCTCACTGCAAAATTTTGGAAAATGTTGAAGCAGATGAATAGAAAATGCATGATGAATGGCTAGGACTTCTTTGTTTTTGTGATCCTAGATTTTCTAGCTTTGAAGAACTGAGATCTGTTAGCAGCTAAGCATTTTCATGCAAACATGATGTCATTTTTGGAACATGGTAACATCTACCGTCAATAGTCTCCATTGTTGATATATTTAAGGTTTTCAAAGTTTGATTATCTGAAGAGTTAACGTATATGATCGAAGAGTCAAGTACATAAATGAGGAAGGTAATTCCACAAATCTAATGTGCATAGAATATATATGATTTTTCAAATATATTTGGTGGGAAACAGGAATAAATAGTTAAGAGGTTGGCCATAAAACATGCAGTTGATATTGACACTGAATTAACCAATAAACAAGAAGACTGCTCCCTTCATATAACTACTTTTGTCTATTTTTTAGTGTATTAACAAAATTAATTAAATGACACATATACTAAAACCTGTCGTATATACTTCAAATAAAATAACTCAAAACTTTGCAGCTTACACATTAGGATGGTAACAATAAACAGTAAAGCTCCAGCGCACGAGTATAGCACAACAATCTTGCACTGATAGGGATAAACAGGGAACAAGCAGATTGCTAGTGCAAAAATAGGCCATAGAAAGGAAAGAATAGTTTGCCATAGAGTCCGTCTTTTCATAAATGTCCAAGCGAAAAACCCATCATATTCAGAAAAGACTTGTTCCTGCACATGGAAATGGAAAGAGTAACTTGGGTTTATCTCAGAGGCTTCTCACATACATCAAATTTTACAGATAATAAGGATATATAGAATAAAAACAATAGATTTACCAAAATCACCGAATATTATTTATGTAATTAAGCAACTATAGCACATTTTGTAAGATTTGAAGTACATGAATATGCAAATTCATAATCAGATCAGAATGAACCTTCCAACCATTGTATTCCAAAAAAGTGTATCCAAATATGGATGGCCGATACAGAATTACAGATTCAAGGATGTCTAAACCATGATACAACAATAGTCGAATTTGGAAACAGAACTAGACTATCAAAAAACCAATTTAGAGCCTGGTACTCACTACTGAACCTAGAAATTACAGCTAGTGAGGAAGGCAACACACCTCTGTTGCACCTCACAAATAGAGAAGAAGACCAAGTAGCCATTTTTTTCACTAAATTTCATCAACATTTGTAGGCCTAAAAACAAAGAGACAATAGCAAGATATTTCGGCCAAATTGACAAAAATTCGCGAGGTTCCCTTTTCATAAATCTATGTGTCATACAATCAGAATATCACATATAATTGATTCAAACAAGTGACCCAAAGCTCTACCTATGATAAAATCGGTTAATTGAATCCAAAGGATGCTATAAGTTTCCAGACTCTAGCTGTTTGCATTTCAGGTCTTCAAGGAAGATGCTGGTACTAGGCAAACAGTTTGAAGGACTTTGATTTCTGAGCCTATTAGCATTTCAACTACTGAGGAATATAGGAATAAAGATGAAGGTCTAAACATATGAAAAGGAGGACCAAAAGAGACTTAGATGAAAATGGTGATAAAGAAAGTGATGACCTTCGAATCCACAAAAGCATCACCATTTGGACAGCTGAAAAAGAACGCATCTACAAGAAGAAAATTGTAGTTGGGATATGATTCCTAGCTCTGAAAATTGCTCCTCCATAACCAGCTAAAATATCAGCTGTTCCTACCAATTTTAACAAACACAAAACCGTTGTACAAGTGATTTAATGTTTGAGCTATCAAATGTGAACCATCGCAAATGATAAAGCACTTGTTAGACACAGAAATTGCATCTTACGGGGTAAACAATAATAATAAAAAAATCTTATAGTTTATATCTTCATTATGAAAAGAAATCTGGCTTTAAATCATTAAGAAGAGAAACCACTACTTACATGATGTATCTCCAAATGTGCAGGCCACGAGGATAACTTCTTCTTCCCCGGCCTAAGAGTTTTCACCACACGATCGCATCTTATCACAAGGTTCTTCCGTAGTAGAGTATTTACGATGTCTTCAACATCTAAATCTTTATCTGATCCTAGAATTTCCTTGATCTCTGGATAGTTTTTCAAGAAGGCAGTAAAATCTTTCCCTCTGAAATACTCAACTCGCGTTTCTTGCATAATAGCCCATCTAGATTCTAGCTGTTTGTTGTCTCTAACCTTCTCAGCAAACAGTTGATAAACATCTTTCTTTGGAGCTGGCTTCTGCTAACATCAAACAGAGAAGAGTTATTCCTTGTCAAAGATTGCACCGCATAGAACTTTATGGCTGCCATACATTCATTCATTCATAGATTAGAAATATCAAAATAATTGAAGAAAACATAACAAAATGAATAAATAGACCTTTAAGAAAAGAAATGAGTAAATTAAGTTCTCAAAGATCCAATTTAAGAGTTCACCTAACAAATATTTATGCTGGTTATCGAACTGCCTAGCGCAACTGCCTTCTCTCCGGTCTAAGCCAGGTTTGGAAAATATAACCCCCAAATTTGTGAAGTATATACCATATACATCCATACTTGGTGATGAATATGCAAGTAAATATAAATACTTTTTCATAAAAGCAAGTAGAGCCATTATACATTTTGACAATTAAGGCCATCAAAGATCACAATCTGAAGAGTTAATATAACAATAATAAGCTTGGACAAACAAAAGCAATAAGAGTTGATTGAAAGGTCACTCCAGTGGAAGTTATGATGGTCCAGGACAATCCAGTTTTTGAGGAATTTAGTGAAAGGAGCAATTTTGCAACAGTATTAGAAATACTTAAGGATAATTTAGAAGGCCCGCTTAAGCCACCATTGCACAAGCCAAGAAAAGAGGAAGGAGAGCAAACAGAACTGTGTAGCGAAGGAAGTGTAGTGCACAAAGGATGCTAATAATCTCAATTACTAGCTATGGATTTGTGCATTGCCTTTTAGATGCAATACACAAGGTGAACAGCTACAAAATTAGAGGTCATTCATCTATATGCTGATCCCTCAAACTTCTCATCAAACCTTTATGATGCAAGACAAATTAGAAAATCCTTATCTATCTTGCCTGTGATGTGCCCATATTTTATATAAAACTGAATTTAGAAATTTGTTTAAGAATTTCAAAATAATTTTTTAAAAGATTAGAGAATAAGGATTAAACGAATAAGAAGCGAGAAATAGATGAAGAAAAGAGATGAAAAAACCTTTAGAGAGAGAGATTTTCGCTGGAGCTCCCGGCAAGAGGAAGAAGAAGATACCCATAACCGCAGTCAAAATACAAAACTCAAATTTTATTTTGTCATAACTCATCTCTAAAATTACAAGGCATAGATTATATTTATAACCATCAAACTATAATCCTAATCTAAAACAAATCTCATGATTTTAGAAATTTTTTCTAATCCAAATATATCTAAAAAATAGTCCTAAACCATACCACTGATTTTTAGGGATTTATTTCACACGATAAATCCTAAAAATCAAAAGGAAAATCTCTAAAATCAAGTAGGCAAATTTTATATTGTGAAAAAGATTTAAAATATTTTGTTGATTTGGGCTCCTAACAATATCTTGTTGATAATTGAGTATAGCTTTTGCTATTCATGTAAATTATTGGCGTTGATCAGGAGACAAGATCATGTTAAATTTTTTTGGCAACATTACCAATTGCTGTTAAGTTGCAACTGTAGCTTGAAGGCAAGCTTTGGTCGATGGAAGTGAGCAACTTTAATTTGGTGCGGTGAAATTGTCAAATCACTAAAAAGAGAATTTGAGCGCAATTTAAAAAGTTTTAGAGTTGTTAGTAGTAGGCTAACTGAATCGAAATTTGAAATTAACTATATTGGAAGCAAGCAAGATCAGAAAACGGCACAGAAAGTTTCATATATATTGCATTTTTAGGCTGATTGAAGGTCCATTTTGTATTGGATTATCAAAAAGTTTGGTGAGATCATAACAGATAAGATTAATGACTTATTAGAATAGAAAGACGTGGGATATAGTTGTCTGGGTGTCTACAAATATAGATCTGTAGGAAGTATAAGATTAAGTAATGTTTAGTACCTAACATGCTTTGAAAATGGCCCCCTTTAATTCAAAATCTCTTCTTCATTTCTCTCCTCCAAACGGCCTTTTATTTTGCTACAAATTAAGTTCAGCAATGAATCCCTCTCAGCTACCACCAACAAATATGTGCTTCCTACAACAAATCCATGTGCGATAAATCTAATCACCTACAAATTGATCATTAACACCACATAATTGAGGTTGTGTCAACACAGAATGCTTTTTACAAGTGATAAAAAGAATATTGATTAAGACACATCATTGCAAGTAAAAGTTCAAAATTTTGGCTTGTAAAGAAACTAATATCTTTAGTTGTAGAGACCAGCTATTCAAAAATATAGCAACCTTCATGTTAAAAACTTTAACAAAACTAGAACTCGTATGTGCCACACCTGTTTCTCCTCAAACATGCCTCCATAGCTTCTTTTTTTTTTTTTTCTTTTTTTTCTTTCTTTTCACTCCACAGAGAGGCATCTTAATCTTTTTCAGAAGCTATTAAAAATGAATCAAAATGTTCATATCCTTTCAACGTGTGAGGCTAATCCAGACCAAGACATGCTCCCAAACACAAAATGTAACTTCTAGTACTTTACAAGCAATCATATGGTAACAGCATTACTCTTACTTTCAACAATTATACCAACCTAAACGCTCTGATACAAAAATTATCTTCCTATTACAGCAAACTCACGAAATGGAGGATCTAAGCTACAAATCAAACCAATTAACTCACGCAAAACCAAATTGTTGGTACCAAAACATACTCAGCAAACCCTAGAATGCGAATATCGGGCCCAAAAACCCTCCCAGACCCCTGGAAACACCACCAAACCAAAGATCGATTCATTTCTCGCGATGAACACGAGCGTCGCTGATACAAACACATCTAACAATTGCCGCAACCAGATCAAACGGATTAAAACACGAATCCACTCCAAAAACAGCTAGAGAGAAAGGGGTGACCTTGGAAGGGGCATCGGGGAGATCTCTCCCGCCGCTCTGCGGGGCGCGGCGAACGCGCTTCTTCTCCGTCGTCGACTTCGTCATCTTCTTCTTCTTCTTCGTCCTTCCCCTCGGATCCAGGAGCTCGAGAGCTTCGGGGTCGAGAGAGAGAGAGAGAGGGATTGTTGGGGGTTTGGGGTTCGTTAAAATGGAAAAGGAGCGTTTGCCCTTCCTTCGCTTTGGCGTTGTTGTTGGAGTTACAATTAGGTCTCGCACTGGTTCAGTTATGGCCTACGACGCTTCCATATTTTTATTTTTATTTTTATTTTTAAAATAAACAAATTTAAAGATTGTTATGACATTCGATTTAAATGTCGTGACACGGAGTCGTGACAAAATCTTATCAATATAGTACGGTATGACACAGTACGTGCCGGACCGTATCATTAAATGTCGGTCACAAAAAAAACATACGTGTCGACACATAATAGTATGAAATATTTATTTTTTTTTAGCAATAAATTTTTTTAATTGTTTATTATATATTTTTATTAAATATTTTGAGTTTTATTAAAAAAATTATTTAATAATTTTTTTAAAAAAAATTTTTGAGTTGTACCATCAGCACGAAAGCTGTATCGTACCAATATCTTGTTGGCACGATACGATACAGTGGATACGGCGTGTCGATGAATACTTAAATCCATACTTCTATCCCAACTATCAAAATTTCGGCCCGCCTGCAGTCCTGAATTCATGACTCGGAATTTCCTCATCAACTTAAATTTTTTATATAAATTATAATATTATTAATATTTTATAATTAATAATTTTTTTTATAGTAATAAATAGTATTGTTAAGTTGTATATATAATTAACAACATCAATTATAAAAATTAAAAATATCGATCGCAACTCGCAACAAAATTTAAATGTTTTAAATATATCAGAAATGAGAGCACTAACTTATTTATATATAAACTTTTTTTTTATATATAAATATATCATTTTTAAAGCTATTTTTAAAAAATATAAGTAATTTTTAGTACGAATTATAGCGGGTGGATTCGGGACGAATTCGGGATGGGTTATGATTATTCTTGTTTTCTGTCTCAAATCTTTTTCGGATCATAAAAATCATTTCGTTTTCTATCCCAATTCTTTTTTTTTTTTTTTTTTTTTTTTTTTTTTTAACTGTCCTGTTTAGGGTGGATCGAGGCGGGTGCCACCCACTCGAATTCATTTGCATTCTAAAATACAATCAATATTATTTATTTTTTTAAAAAATAAATTTTGTTGAAAATAGAAAATTACTAAACTTTAAATTTAAAATCTAGAATACTAAATATTTAGTTTTTTACTGTTTGCTCGATTACAACGCTTATATGTTACTTAGGAAACTAGTTTTTAAATTAAACATCCATTAAGGTATGTTTATTTTAGCGTGTATAAACATCCATTAAGGTATGTTTATTTTACTGTAACTAGTTTTTGAATTAAAAATAATTTTTGATTAAACTACAGTCTAAATAATTTTTTTTTTTTTTTTACATTTGTTTATTTAATAGAAAATTAATAACTTTATAACAGTAATTATCATATTCATTTATTTTTTTATCTTATTAAAACCTTTCACTCTAAGACATAAAAAATAATAATAATAAAAAAACTTACAACAGTTAATTTTTTTTTAATTTTTTCATCTATTTTTCTTTCATAATTAACTTTGACACTGCTTAAGGGTAATTAATTACAACATTTTGAAAAAGTAGAGATTTTAGTGAATTTAATTTATGCTAAATTATACATCATACAACAAAATGAGTATTTTTAACACAAAGCAACTTCATCTTCCTTAACTTTTGGTGAAACAAACATGCTCAATTTCAACTAACTCAAATTGAGAGAAAAATACAAGAAGACCCCACTCAACTATCAAATTGCGGTCTCAACTATATCATTTTGAAAAGTGTTGTCTATGCACCACATCATAAAGTATAAATTTTACGGTCCATAATTCTATGAGCAGAAAAACTTTTTGAGTTTTTTGTATTTAAAATATGGTTAATACTAACCACTTCTAGCGCAAGTGGCAAAAGATTTATTGGTTGGTACGGAGGTCCTAGATTTGATAACTAATTGTTTCACATTTTTGACTAAATTTATTTTTTTTTTTAAAAAAATGAAATGATAATATGCTACTATTCTCCTGGATCCGCATCGGTGAAGGAGGCGGTGGAACAACCCTCGCATTGTACCCTCTCAACGTGCTCCGTTTTAAAGCGAGGATGGTCGGATTGAGTCGGGTTAGGGTGGATTAAGGTTTAGAGAACTTGCTTGCTCTTTTCCGGATTAAGATTTGGATAACTTGCTTACCTTTTTCCTAAATTCTGAATATTAAAAAAACAAAATTATAAAGTAGGTCCCTCCTCATTGAATAAAGAGGAGTTGAGGGAAAAAGTCATGATGTTTTATAAAAAATGAGTTGATGAGGGTGAAAAATGAAAAAATTTATAAGATAATTAAAGAGCATATTGATTATAGGAGTTAAATAGAGAGGAGGGAAGAGAAAAAATCGTATCCGTTGAATAAAGAGGATGGGAGAGGAAAAGTCATGACGTTTCATCAAATAAGAGTTGGTGAGGGTGAAAGAAAAATTGCCACGTTGCAAAAAGTATTAGGAATTTATAGATTTGTTTATATTATTATTATTATTATTTTTTTATTTTATTTTTTTTTGGAGTGGGAGACCTTAGTTTCTACTCCCATTTTTAATTTATTACTAGTGTAGTAACCTGGGCGTTGGGTAGATACTGTGGATAGATACTGTTGAAGTAAAAATTTGTGGAGAATAAAATATCAGTATAATACCAAAAATAACAAATATAGTTTATATTATAAATAAACACTTTTAAAAAAATAAAATTATAATAAAAAAAATCAATCTTTTCAACAAAATTATTCAAACTTGTTCAAGAGAAGGAATCTCCATCATAATAGCTAGACATGAAATTGACTTGTAAAATATAAGAACAAAAAGAATAAAAAAAAAAACTCTCACAAATATGACTTTTGTGCAATAATTAATAAATATAATTATACCAGGCAGTCAAAAAAATTAGAAAACATTTTTGTACAACAAGTTTACTTTAAGCTTTCGTCTCATAGCAGTTATTAGTAGATGCGTGAAAGTTAGCAAATTAGAGAATGGATCATTTTTTTTTTTTTTGGCACTCTTGCACATACGATACGTAGTTGATACTTTGAAACATATAATTTGTTTAGTTTATATTTCTAATAATTCAAGTGCTTCTTTTCATTATAGCAACGCAATATATACTCAAAAATACAAATGATCATAAATTTAGCCACAAAGTGGAAGAATACTCAGCTTTGCTCTTTTGGTTTTCTTTTTCACTTTGTCAAACTTGAAGCAACAGTCAAAAATCAAATGTTTAGACACAAAAGGCGAAAAACATATAGATTTTAAACCACACTTTTCCATCTCTTCTATTCTCTAATCCTTTTTCTTTCATAAAGTTGTTTGATATAAAAATGTTCTAATTATATAAAACCTAAAGAGAAGGGATCTCATCACTTGATAAGTATACTACCATTGATCTCACAAAAAGAAGTTCAATATTGATTTATTCATTAGATAGTGCAACGATTACTATCAGATTTCAACAAAATCACCAAAAAAATAAAATCAAATACCAAATTAACAAAGGGAAGAAAAAAAATCCTGAAGCTATGTTAGTTGATCGTTTGCTTAGATATTTCGTTAATAGGTGTGCTTCAATCCCTTTGCCGCCATTTTAGCCTCTCAGAAGAGAAATTGGCTCATGTGCCGGCTTCCCACTAGATGAAAACGATAGAAGAAAGAGAATCGTAAATTTGAAAAAAAAAGACTATAAGAGTAGTAATGATTATAGACATTCGAGAGAAACTTAGAAAAAGAGTCACGCAAGAATTTCATTCAACATATGAATGACACTTTTCATATTTGCTTTTTTTACACTATCTGTGTCCCCAGCATAGAGGTGAGAGACTTTAAATCTGAGCCTATTAAAACTTTTGGTCAGAGATCTCAAAAAATTTTATTTATATCTTTGTGATAATAACTCAAGCATAATAATTTAATATTGCAATAGAGAGATAAAAGAGATCAGAAGAAAACGTAATATGCATTTGAAAAGGATTAGGCTATCAAACTATGCTACTTACGGTCAAATTAGGTTATCAGATGGAGAAAAAATGAATGCTAGAGGTGTTATATATATAAACAAAAAAATGGAAGCTATTAGTTAGGCGTTACAGTATAGGAAGCGACATTGCAGAGCTCTTCTCCAATAGTGGATCAATCCTACATTGAAAACGGCAACATAGGAAGAGGAAACGTCGATGAAAGAAGTGGCGGTGAGGGGAGGGATCCATTGTGCCCTAATTTTTATTCAAAAGATGATTCAATTCATTGCAGGAAGGTAACAGTCCAAGGAAGAGGAAGAGGAATATAGAATCTATGGATCACTTAATTACAGTTCGGAGGAAGACGCTTCAATTCTTCGCAGGAAGTAATAACCGCCCAAGGAAGAGAAAAAGGAAGCGAAAGAGGAAGAGGAAGATCGGATTGATGGAAAAAACAAAAATATATGACACGATTTCGTTCTAGCAAACAAAAAAAAAAAAAAACATTTTGCAAAGCAGTTGCCTCCGGTTCGGTTTAAGTAAAAAAAGATGTAACTTGTTGGTTTAGTTCAAGAAAATAAAAAGGAAAACATATGCAAAGCATTTGGGCTCGGTTCGGTTCAAGGAAAAAAAAAAAAAAAAGTGCAAAGCAGTTGGTCCCGATTCAGTTAAAGTAAACAAAAAGGGAAACAGTTCGGTTCAAGGAAATAAAAAAGAGAAAAATGTGGAGTTGAATCGGAAGAGTTGTGTCATGCCTCGGGATTTTGAAAGTAGTCTAATTTTTTTTTATTTTTTTTTAAAATCAGAGTGAAACAGTGATCCCCAGGATGTGGACAAATCGCCACATGCATAGAGGATTCCCAGTCCAAACGAACATAGTCTCCCCTATATACGCACGGCTAGGCAAGTACAATGAACAATCAATTGCAATCAGAGTTAATAACTAAACATCAATTAAAAAGTTAAATAAACATCATGACCCCGGTACAGCTATTAATCATCCACAACTACTAAACCAGGTCAGCATGATAATGTCAAAAGTAGTAAACTAAGGACAGCTCTGTAATAAAAGATAATCAAATAGCGGGACGACATAAAGGGTTAGCTTTATCGCGGAATCTCACATTGCCCCGACTGCTCATCACCCGACGAAACTGAAAATGGGTCACCAGAGGGTGTGAGACACAACTGAATGTATCACAATGGTTACAACGTGCCGAAGACGAGCAAGTCGTATCTGCTGGTATACTATAATCAAAAGGCAGTAAAGCAAATATTAGACAATAAGAAATGCGAGTATGAAAGCAATATCTGTAAAGCTGATATGGAAGTAGTGACTGTAAATATGCGTCAAATATAATTAGTAGCAAGTATATCCAATCATGTGCCACTGTTGGTCATGAATGCCTCAGGCTAATATTGAACCATCACTGACATGTACCCCATACTTGTTGACTATAAAAAGAGGCTCAATATCACCCGGCCCCACAGGTGCAACAACAAAATGAGCCCACGGGTCAATCAGAATACTCTACCGGTAAAGAACACCAATACGGGGGCCAGTTCGCTGGTGTACGTGAAATGTACAGCTGGTGCATGGCGATCTCAATGCGGATGCTCAAGCTCTCGGTCAGAAGATCAGAATGCGGCAAAAAACCAAGAACTCCTATACGGGATATAGAATCAATCATGGTGCCAATAAATGCCATAATGATAATAATATCCTCCTATTGTATCATGCATAATAATTCAGATCTAATGACGATAGAATAAGAATAGCAGTAAGAGATATTTATCAAGTAACAACTGGGAGTGTCTACTACACTGATAAAATCATGGCATATGTATATAGAGCAGAGATAAATCACATAATAGAATGAAATGACTGAAGAAAGGCGAGCAAGATAACCAAGGATCTGATCGACTACGGTACCCAATCAGGTTACACTATGCTAATGCCTGGAGCGGAGTGCCCACCTCAGTTTTGGCAGTCCTGCAATCCGCTGCTCAGCTCGTGCTAGGGCTCCTGACAGCTCAGGCCTGAATCACAACTATATGTCGGTAACTGACTCACTCATACCCAACCCACTGACTCACAGTGTACAAAATGGTTAAACCGCTGACTTATATTAAAGTCTTGGGATCCGCCGAAAATTCTGGTAATCCGTCGATCGACCGATAATAGTCCGATTAGTGCTTACAGTCTACCAAACTTAATGAAACTTCATGTGCTGTCTCAGAACACTTCGATTAATGTGTCTGGGCAATAACAATCAGCACTGTGCCACTAACAGTCCTAACTGTGCCATAATTACTAATAACGTATCCAGAACCGCCGATACTGGGCCAGCCAGGACAGTGTCGAGAACAACCAAAAACACTTGGCAACAATAACTTGTCATTTAGACAGTTCGGATTTTGCGTTTTGCGCTGAACCGACGATAAACATGTGATTTCGCTAATTTATGACTTGTAATCCATTTTTTGCTTAACGAAAGCCTTCTGACCCAGAACGAAAAGTTCAGAGGACATGTGCACGTTGCCCAAGACAGCCAATGATGTCACAATTTCACCTAGACCCCAAGGGTTTTCATAATTTGCATAAAAGTACTCAATGAACTATATTTTTGACTTGTTACATTAATACGAAGACTTTTAGATGAATCCAAAGGTTCTAGTAGATGGGCCTCAATGCATTGAGACCCGTGCTCACTGTTCGAGAGTAGCACAGAGTCCAAGAAAGTGATAAGGTCAACCTACACTACTCATCCATGGCTCAAGTCATGAGATCCACTCATCAAAGCCTTCAACCTGAGATCAAAGGTGAGCATCATGCTCAGGGTGATCCACAGAGTTGAGGGCTCACATTGCTGGAATAGTCGCCGAAATAGTCGCCGGAGCAACCTCGGCCAACCCCAAGCCACCAAGAACTCAAGTTAGAGCAACTTGCAACAACTCAGGTTCTTGAGGGTTACTAAGGCAAGCAGCAGTCAGTGGCAGAAGCTCGAGGGCACTGCCAAGGGTGCAACCAGCACTGGCGTCAACGACAAAGGGCGGCGGTTAGCAGGAATCAAGCTTGCGGACAACCCAAACAATAAAGATGAAGAGAAGGGTGTGCAGAAACCTAGGATCTCATGCAAGGGGTCAGGGAGATTACTCTCAACGAGAGGGAGCTAACTTGATGGTTGGCCGGCGTCGGGAAGCGACGACGGCGACGGCGGCGGCGGGCTGCAGAGCTCGGCCAAGCCCAAGAACAAAAAACCTAGGGTTTCTCTTTGGAGCTTCAATATTGAACGAGAGGGCTTGAGAGTTGGTTGAGAGTCTCCAAAGCGTCTACAGAGGAAGCCGAGCAACTTAGATGTCCGGTCAAGTCACCAGAGGCGGCGCTCGATAGACTCCGACCAACTCTAGGGTTCTAGTGGTCCCTTTGCTCCCGTCGGCTAACCGAGGTGTTCCAGACTTCGGGACTGCACCAGGATGATGCTAAGGAGGTGAGTAAGACAGTGGAAGGTGTCCCAAGCCCAGAAAAGTAAAAGAAAGGGGAACACGACTCATATCTGTCCGAGAAGAAGAAGAAAAATGAGAAGTTCCTTCTCCGATGCAGTGCAGCGGAGCCCGACGGTCAGGCTCCTCGGGCTCAACCTCCAAGGGCTGTAGGGTGCTCCAAAAGGAAAAGGGAGCAAGCTGGTTGGGTTCTGTTGTTGCTTCCTCTTCCCAACCCGAGATTCAAGAGGCAAGGTTGGTCTCCTCTTCTTTTCCAGCGACGGCAGGTGGCCTTGAGCTCTTCTCCCTCCTCCCCTTGCTCCAACTCTTCTTATGAAGAAGCCTATGAATCTGACTTTTCCGCCCTTTCATCTTTCGATCTCGATGGCGTAAGGATTCTGTACGGCCGGCAGCTATGGGGCTCGGGGAAGAAGAATAAGAGATGAAGGAAGGCTGTGGGTGGTTGGGAGGGCTCGTGGTCCAATGCGGCTAGGGTTTTTCAGAAAAACCCTAGATGTATTATATAGAAAGCTGGAAAAATGCCAACAAGTCCCTCCATCCATTGAATTTACACCTAGGTCCTTGACAGGAGGTGTATTATGTTGAGAGGCCCTTCCCCATTCGATGTCACACAAAACGATGCATAAAATATAGGGTGTTTTCCAAAATTACACTGTAAAAATAGGGTTTTACACATTTTTCGAGGCTTTCGGCTCGCCAAATATAAAAATGGATGACGCTATGTCATTCATCTTGACGAGACCTATCAAATGGTGATTTTGTTTCGTCGAGTATAGGTCTCGATAACTCACATTAGTCGTTTCTTCAGCGAATACTATTCTTTTGCACATTTTACGATGTCTTCGGTTTGCCGAACATGAAAATGGACGACACCACCTCATTCAGCTCAACGAGACTGTTCAGGTGGCGATTTTATTTAATTTAGTTCGGATCTCGATAGCTTGCATTAGCCGAATCTTCAGGAACACCCCCGATATTTCAAATTTTTGAATAAAGAAATTTCAAAAATTCAAATTCAAATTAAAATTTCAAATTTCAATTTTATGATTATTACAAGTTGAAGGAAATATTTCCATGTGGCAAATAACAAGGGAAATAATATATATATATATATATATATATATATATATATATATATATATATATATATATAATATATATATATATATATCACAGAGTAGTAAAGGATTGATTAAATATGGTAAAAAGTTATGTTGTACAATATTGTGATATGCAAAATGTATTACTTAACGATCATTTATGTTAAACATGATTTCAATCATTTTAAACTTTTAAAAATTGAATTTTATAATTTTTTGACGTCATTTACGCTACGATTAAAAGGCTTCAAAATTGATAATTTTACTGGTCAGTATGTTATACTTACTAGTTTAGAGGTGCTGAAAAATCGAAATCGGTTGATTTTTTTATAAAAATATTTATTCACTATCTAGATCAAGATTAATAACTTCAATCTTGAATTAAAGAATCCAACCTTTATTTTAAAACAATCGTTAGATTTGATTATTCATTTTATACCCACTTGATAGACTCTATTATATTTTTAAAAATTTACATAATTCGGTTTCGAGATACTTCAAATGCTCTAGATCATGTTTACATTATAAAACGTTAATTTAAAAACTCTATTATTGAAAACAACTTATAAGTATAAATACTTCCGTGCTCATAAAAGTATAGTAACCCTTCTCTCTCTCTCTCTCTCTCATAGTTTGCGTAGTTGAATGAGACCTCCAACAAAAGTATAGTAGACCTCCACTGTCATGCCCCGAGCCTACCTATTTGGTCAGTTCGATAAACGTGCCTAGACCGAACGGATAGATTCTCCCCTATCCGACCAAGACGTGCCTAAAGCCAGTGTGTGAATTTCAGCAAAAAATTTGAAATGCAAGCAAGCAGAGAGACGATATCATAGAGCGAGAAATATAACTAAACTAAACATTTAACTATTACAATTACATCTCACAAATCTTTAATATATTACATTTCTTTTACAAAATAGAAACCTCTACAAGTTCACTCCAAAAGAAAATAAAACTCTCTCTCAACCACGATGACCTATACTCGAGGCCACTATTTAGGGCGCGATGCCCTTGCAGCGATCTAGCACCGCTACGCTCGTTGAGGGCTTTGCAAAACAGGAGAGTGATAACTAAAAGAAGTTTTCAGTGGGTTCGGCCTTGACCTGGATGCCTGTCCCACTAGGTCTAATCAAGACATAAGTAGATAGATAAGGAAAGTAGTAAACTATTGTATTATACAGATAATGGAAACACTACTCTATGCCTTGACAAGATGCATCAATGCTGAACTCGACACGACCCACTGTCTCGTAACCCAATTGTCGTGCTCGTCTTGCGTTGAGCCATCATTAAGCTCAGGATAAACTATCATCACTCTAGGGGTCGTCTGTTGGGGAAATAAACCTCAACCCTTACGTGATACTCCTGAGTACACTGCTCTGGAGGAGCGACCTCCTCGAGCCGACAGATTATGTGAGTATGATCTCGCCCTCCGATCTAGAGGACTCAACAAACCCAAGATACTACCGTGAGGAAAATCAACCATCCCTATTGTCTACGTACTCAGCTAAGGGTACTATACAACCTTAGTGTAGCTAACACTATACATACACTAGATGCCATTCGATCTAGATTGTCGTCACTAAATTCCGTTCAACCCTATGATATGACTAAGTTCGAATACTTGTTTTACTATGGCCACACTAGTTTTAATGTATTTCTAGGATTCTTATTTTCGAATGACTCAATTCTCATGCTTTCCACCTTTGGATCTTGACTCATGTTACCTAATTCAAACTTGGAAGCATGTCAGGAATCGCGGTCACACACGCAACACTAACCCCTCATGCATCATATATATATATATATATATATATATAATATATATATATATATATATATATATATATATATATTGAGAGAGAGAGAGAGAGAGAGAGAGAGAGAGAATTGAGCTTCTATACTTTTAAAAGTATCAAGTCGATCATTTACGTTTGTAGGTTTTTAGTCCTTGAATGAAAAGATGTGTGGTTAGGGTGATAGTGGGCCTCTTGGATTATTGAGTGGTTGGTGGAGTAGAATGATGTAAGGGATGGAATTAGTCAAAGGGATAGATTTAATGATAAAAATCTTAAAGTATCAATTATTTGGTACTTGTACAAGCATAATAGCTGGACTATATATATATATATATATATATTATTAATAAAACTTGCAAGCCAGCCTGCTGGCTGGGCTCGTGCTGGCCCGGCTAGCGGGCGAGCTTGGGCTGGGGAGAGACATATTGGGCTGGGGAGATATAGCCCAATATGTATCTGTTCTACACGTCTAGCACACACAATTTAGCGCGCCTAAAATCGCGCAGATCAGACGATTATTTGATCTTGCGCTGCCATTTGAGCAGAGCCTGCTCGCCAATTGCAACTCAAGGCAATGCACGTTTTATTTTCTTCGTGCAAATTAATGCCCAGCATATTATCGCATAAACAATTTTTAAAAAAATATTCAATGTCGAAAAACAAAATTGATCATATAACGAAGCCAAGCATTGCACGGCTCTAATACCACTTTTAAAAATTACGAACTAATTCATAAATTTTTACATGCATTTTCGCTACGAAATTTATATTGCAATTACCCGAATCTAATCCCGCTTGTTTTACGAACTTCTCAATCCGCCTAAATTCATCTATGTTGTCAGCACATTTTTCTTCTTCATAGTTGATATTTTTTGTCACCAGAATAGATTGCAGCATATCATCTTAGAATTTCTAATAATGCCCCTAGAGTGATAAGAGAAAAAAAAAAAAATTTGTGTGAGAAGATAATTTTAATTTTCTCTTATATATTATGTTGATTGTTTATTTGTTGGCTAAAATCGATCCAATTTTTTATTCCATAACAATAGACTCAGAAAACTAATAAGTTGATTTAGATGAGTCAAATAAATTGAGTAGGGCTGCGATCCATAATAGAACTAACGACAAGAGACTCGACAATATACCCAACGTCTAAATAAGTTGAATTCGATCAAAACCCATTAGCATTGTGGTTGAGCCCGTAAGTGTGATAGGTGTACTCTTCCCCCGTAAGTATGATGGATGTACCATTCTTCCGTAAGTATGATGGGTGCATCTTTTCTATCAGCACGTATTTTTGAAATAGTTGATTAACGCTTAGTATCTACATATTATTTTCTTCAACCAATTCCTCGTATATTTATAAATCATGTGAATTAAAAATATTTTAAATAATTTCTAATGTAAACAAATTCTAACCAATATGATTTGCCCAGTATCTATAATGCAAGTGAGTGGGTATTAAAGATATTCTTGAGCTATTTCCTTGGGTTAGGATTATTTTCCTTTAAGTCGTAACAGTAAGATAAGGGATAATGAGTTCAAATTATACCAAACTCTTAATTTTATTTTATTTTATTTTTTTTCTACTAAAATTAACTACGTGTCTTTGATCTGTCTAAATAATCATGAACATAGACATGAATAAATTGTCAATATTAAAATATTATTTTTATAATACCTTTATGTATTTATTGTAACCGGTTGTTCACAATTCAGTAAAACTGTGGTCCCATGTTAGATTAGAAATGTATCAATTTATTGCACGTAATATTTCAAAAATTTTAAATATTTTTTATTAAAAATATTCAATTATTACTACTCAATTTAAGTTGGATAAGTTATAACCAGTCGGTGAAGTAGTAGAATTATTATAAATTTTTAGGTCATATGAATATTATTATTTAAATTCTTTATAAAAATTATTAATTGTCATTAATAAAAATAGTTCTTAGCAATCTTTCAATCTAAATGATTTGATATTACAAATTTTGAATCAAACTGTTCCTAAAAGTAATATAAAAATTTAAAAAATAATAAAAAAATATTATAATATATTTTTGAGTATTAGTATTTATACATTCAAAAATAGGTGTAAATTTTGCACTCTTAGGACACAACAGTCAACTTTTTAGACTAATTTTATCATGGTTGTACAACTAGCATTATATATATATATATATATATATTATATATATATATATTATATATATATATATCTATATTGAGAAAAGGGCAGTAAGCTACCGCTTCATTCATGACGCAGGTGAATTTAGCAACTGGGCAGCCGACCCTAAAACCCTAAACCCTAAACCCAAAAAAAAAAAAAAAAAAAAAAAAAAAAAAAATTAGGCACAGAATCTGGTCCAGTTTGATCGGCAAAGTCTAATTTCCGCAAATAAAACACCGATGCAGCGTTTCTTGTTGTCGAAAGACCTTCTGTTTTTTTCCAGCCAAATGTTCCATCAGGTGGCCGCAATGGTGGTTAGCACCCTTTTTCCCAAGGCGCCTTTCTTGAGGCCGTTCGTACCCAGAGCTTTCTGACGGTTGAACCATTGCGGATTTTTTATATATATATTTTATTAAGATAATTGTATGGTTAATTTGTTCTTAAACTTTCAACCAACTTTACTTTGGTCTTCAAACTTTTCAAATACTACGTCTGTTGTCCCTAAACTAATAAAAGGTTTCACTTTTGTCCTTATACATTTTACTAAATATTGAGATATAATGTTTGCCTACATCCAAGGTATCTACTCATCTATAGACCATGTGTTTATAGATTAAATTTTTTCATCGCATATTTCAACACATCTATTAAGGTATGATTTATTTTCATTTAATATTAAATTTTTAAATTGAAAGTACGAGATAAATAAATAAACAAACGATGATCAACTCATAGTGCGCGAATAATTAAAAAGATTGATTTAGTGCGAGCAATCATTTTTAATCTAAGGATTAGGGCTCAAATGAAACATTATTAAAAGCTTAGCCACTAAATTGAGAACTAGCAGTTTTTATTTTTATTACTAGAAATTCTAAAATAATGCTAATTAATTCTTAGATTTTTATTATTTTCAGTACACTAGTATTATTTTCAGTACAACTAGAATAAATGAAAACTACTATTCCTACTGTAGCCAACCTATCTCTTGCTTCTTTTTTTTTTTTTTGGGATACCCTCCACGTCTCCCGAGGCACATCCCTTCTTCCCTCTCTTTCTTTTTCAGATGAAATGGTTGCTTCCACCATTGATGAATATTTTAAATTTTAAAAAAATAAAGCAAATAAAATTTTAAATTTAATATTATTTTTATAAAATATAATATAATTTTAATTTTTTAAAGGCTTCAATCAACTATTTAAAAGAATAAATTACAATTTAAATTGTTTTAACACATAAAAAGCAAAAGGGTAAAAAGGTCATTTACACCAACTAATATTTTTTATTTCTCTTATTCTTATTATCATACTAAACACAAATTCTCTTATTTCTGGAACCATATCAAACGCTTTTTTACACTAGTTCCGTACTTTATACTTATTCTTGATATAGCTAGGTCTTACTTATCCCATTACCAAACGCAGCATAATTGTAACATCTCAATAGATCCACATCGAATGAAAATGAAATTATGATTGGGTATATAAGAAATATGGACACTAATAATAACAACTTGGCTTAAACATTTTGGATCGGTGTTTGGTACAACGAATTTTATTACTACATGCCGGATCGCTACATTCAGTATCATAGCCAATCACCTCAGTTGAGATCTGAATGATAAGGCTAGCGAGACAAATCTCACATCGTCAGGTGACCTTAGGATGTATGTATTTGAACTTTGTGACATTTCAATAATTCCACATCGAATAAATAGGCACTAATAATAATAACTAACCTTAAATATTTTAGACCGATAATTTAGATTCAATAAATTATATTATCAGTGGACCAAATCTTTACAAAACATATATCCTAGCCTTTTAAAGACTTAGATCAGCTCACTTGTCTTGTCAATTATATTTTATTACTAAATTTTTTTAGGTATGCTAGGTGCCCATAAGGGGTGTACATTCTACACCCCATCCCATTCTGGGGTGGGTTTTTTTTTACTGATCACTTTTATGTGACCACTTATGGGGTGTACACTTATATTTACCCTTTTTTTAAGTAAAAAATAATA
>CM054947.1:4538880-4565215 GCA_029168755.2 Tillandsia fasciculata | reverse complement strand
GGATCTAGAATCAATCATGGTGCCAATAAATGCCATATGCAATAATATCCTCCTATTGTATCATGCATAAATAATTCAGATCTAATGACGATAGAATAAGAATAGCAGTAAGAGATATTTATCAAGTAACAACTAGGAGTGTCTACTAACACTGATAAAATCATGGCATATGTATATTGTAGTGTCCTAGTTTTCCTCAGTGTTTTTCCCCTGTTTCGGGGTGTGGAACACCTATTGTTGGTGTGTTGGGCCCCAACAGGTCAAAGTGATGTGTTGTTTGGACTCAGAGAGGATTAGGGATCAAGCCTGACCTTCGGCTGCCTTTGCCGAATTTTAGGAGTGGAATCAGGCTGAACGGAGGCCGTATTTGGATTCAGCGTGGAAAAACGCATGAAAGCGGCTATTTATTTGTTTTTTTCGGAGTCCGGATGCCCAAAAACGGACCCCCCGAAGTTTTCTGTGCAAAATGGTGCATGGGGGGAGCCGTGGACCAACCCTGGACACGTGGCGCCCTCTTATTGGGCCGGCGCGCCACTCTCGGTCCACGGGACGGGCCGCCGGTGCACGGTGGACCGGCGGGCCACGTGGCGAGCGTTCCATTGGACCCGGCGCAGCACGCGCGGCGCATGGAACAGCGCGGGCAGCGCGGGCAGGCCGGGCAGGCTGGGGCAGCGGCGCGGCGCATGGTGCACCGGGGCGCGCCACGTGGCGGCCCCGGGTTGGCGGGCGTACGTGCGCGCGGCGCACCCGCAGGCGCGCGCCTGCGGCCGTACACGCACGCGCTGCAGGCGTGCAGGCGGCGCGCAGGGCGGCCGCTGGCGGCCGTGTCGGGCGGGAAAGCGGGGTTGCGCGTGGCCACCCACCGCCGCCCCACAGGGGGGCACGTGGCGCGCCCGGTTCGCCGGCGCGCTGTCCCTGTGCGGGGGACACGTGTCGGACGCCCGAGCGGGTCGGACCAAATTTGGTCCGACCAGATCCCGTGCGGGATGGGCCGAGGCTTGGGCCGGGGTACTGTGCGGGCCGAAATGGGCACAAAAGATCCGGGCGCCCGAATCTTGGACATGGAGGTCTTTTTTTTTGAAAATTTTTGTGGGCCTATAAATAGGCCCCCCTCCCCTCCCTTTTTTTCCTGTTTCCCGAGAGTTAGAGAGAGATTGAGAGGGAGAGGTCTATAGAGACTTGTTCCTCACCAGATTTTTCTACCTCGTGGTGCGTTCCCAGATTTTTTGGAGTCGACAGCGGCGATCCGGATTTTACAGTGTGCCTCGGTTTTCCCCCATTTCGGTCCGTTATCGTCGCATTTCAGTCCGAGGAGTCCCCTGCGCAGTACAGTAGTCCTTTTTCGACGATTTCTTCGCCGGTGTGTTCCTAAGAGGTAGGGCTTCGTTTTCCGTGTTGATAATTTCTCTGGATTCCGATTCCTTGGCACGATTCCCGAGGTGTTTTGACCCCCATCTTTGCTGTTTGGCTTTTGGACAGCGGCGACTTCGACGAATTGGTTTCTCAGGCGTAGGAATATCATCGAGGCGATTCAAGAGTCGATTTTGGGCTACTTTTCGCGAGGAATGCAACCGTGATTTTTCTGGGATTTTCGGAGCTCGGGACAGAGGTGAAATTCCTCATTTTGCGTGCTGATTTTTAAAAACAGCAAAGGCTGTTTTGGGAATTGTAGTTTTTACACCGTGTACTCTTGTGTGATGTTGTAGGATACTGTTTTAGCTGACGGTGTGCTTAGAGGACAGCGGGTATTTTCTTGGAGTGTTGTGCACGCTTTTCGAGGTGGGTGGTTGCGCTTCCCTCTTTGTTGACTCGCATACTAGGAGTAGTAGAGTCTCCCTAATATTAAATGTGACAGTTAACTTGTGATGTTTGAACCTATTGCATTGACTCCCCTAAATTAATCGATAGCTTCTATGTGATAAAACTGGGACAATAAAGTTGGACAATTGCTATATCGTGAACCGCATGCAAACTAGTAACCCAACAATATTTTTAAAATAATTCTAAAATTATTCTTCACATGAAACCTAGTTCCTTTTTAAATGCTTTTAAAAAGAACACTTGTATGCTTATTTGGACAACTAGTTAGCCACTATTTTATTGCAGCACGATATTATGGGATTTGACTTAGGAGAAAACATGTGTTATTGTTATTCTTCTCTATCGATGCATGTTGCTCGAGTCTGATCGGAATTTTGGAGATAGTATTGTCTGGGACAGTTTGGACGTGTCTTAGGGGATTGTGGGGCATAGTGGCAACCGCGGATGTTAGGCGGTTGACCAGATGTTTTTACCTTATCAGATTGGGGTCTATGGGTTCAGCGGTAACCGCGGATTTTGGGCGGTTGACCGGATGTTATTATCACACCAGATTGGGGATCGGGGTTGCATTAGTGGATGGTGTATTCCCACTTTGATCATGGTCATGATCCAGTCCTGCTATTGTGAGACATTTGTTACAGAGATGATTGATACAGAGATGCTTTACTCGTGTGGGTCGCTCCCCTCGAGTGCCACTCCGGAGTAGGCTTTAGACCGTGTTGGGTTCCGGTCATTCAGACAGTGGAGATACTGAGTTCATGAGATTGATGACAGAGCAGACAGTGCCAGTTTTTACTGGTGTCTAGATTGGGTTTCTTTGGGCTGTTAGCTTCATTGTTGCATGCATACAGTTATCTTTAGCACTGCATATTAGAGGCATTGTAGTAGTATTCCTTTCTCAGCAGCCTTTATAGCTTACTACTGTTTCCTCATTTTGCCTCTTTATTCCTAGTGGGTGCGTCAGCATTTGGAGTTTTACCCACTAGGGGAGGCTACTGGTTTATCTAGTAGTTCTCACCCCCATTGTTGTTTCTTGTCTCTTTCCCCCCTTTGTTTTGCAGAGTCGACTGTGGGAGCTGCTGGGCCTTCAGCGGCAGATCGAGGTAAGAGGATCGCCGACTAGCTAGATCGTCTACCCCGAGCGAGAGATTAGCTAGACTTTTACTGTACTCCCTTTTTGTATCTCAGACTATAGTAGTTTACTTTTGGGTCTGGCTTTGGCCAGCTGGTTGTATTATTATGGTGAGCTGGGAGTTTATTGTACTTTTATTTCAGCTTTTACTTTATTTCAGTCTGAGATTACTTGTAGTTCTTTCAGTTCAACTCTGTTGTGCTCTTTTATTGTATATTATATATCTGAGCAGGTTACCAGCACTTCGTGTACATGAAAAATTCTGTGTGCACGGCGGATCTGTTGGCGAGACCGGGTTCTGGTTTACACCCGGGGCGTGACATATATAGAGCAGAGATAAATCACATAATAGAATGAAATGACTGAAGAAGGGCGAGCAAGATAACCAAGGGTCTGATCGACTACGGTACCCAATCAGGTTACACTATGCCAATGCCTGGAGCGGAGTGCCCACCTCAGTTTTGGCAGTCATGCAATCCGCTGCTCAGCTCGTGCTAGGGCTCCTGACAGCTCAGGCCTGAATCACAACTATATGTCAGTAACTGACTCACTCATACCCAACCCACTGACTCATAGTGTACAAAATGGTTAAACCGTTGACTTATATTAAAGTCTTGGGATCCGCCGAAAATTCTGGTAATCCGTCGATCGACCGATAATAGTCTGATTAGTGCTTACAGGCTACCAAACTTAATGAAACTTCATGTGCTGTCTCAGAACACTTCGATTAATGTGTCTGGGCAGTAACAATCAGCACTGTGGCACTAACAGTCCTAACTGTGCCATAATTACTAATAACGTATCCAGAACCGCCAATATTGGGCCAGCCAGGACAGTGTCGGGAACAACCAAAAACACCTGGCAACAATAACTTGTCATTTAGACAGTTCGGATTTTGCGTTTTGCGCTGAACCGACGATAAACATGTGATTTCGCTAATTTATGACTTGTAATTCATTTTTTGCTTAACGAAAGCCTTCTGACCCAGAACGAAAAGTTCAGAGGACATGTACACGTTGCCCAAGACAGCTAATGATGTCACAATTTCACCTAGACCCCAAGGCTTTTCATAATTTGCATAAAAGTACTCAATGAACTATATTTTTGACTTGTTACATTAATACGAAGACTTTTAGACGAATCCAAAGGTTCTAGTAGATGGGCCTCAATGTATTGAGACCCGTGCTCACTGTTCGAGGGTAGCACAGAGTCCAAGAAAGTGATAAGGTCAACCTACACTACTCATCCATGGCTCAAGTCATGAGATCCACTCATCAAAGCCTTCAACCTGAGATCAAAGGTGAGCATCATGCTCAGGGTGATCCACAGAGTCGAGGGCTCACATTGCTGGAATAGTCGCCGGAATAGTCGCCGGAGCAACCTCGACCAACCCCAAGCCACCAAGAACTCAAGTTAGAGCAATTTGCAACAACTCAGGTTCTTGAGGGTTAATAAGGCAAGCAGCAGTCAGTGGCAGAAGCTCGAGGGCACTACCAAGGGTGCAACCAGCACTGGCATCAACGACAAAGGGCGGCGGTTAGCAGGAATCAAGCTTGCGGACAACCCAAACAATAAGGATGAAGAGAAGGGTGTGCAGAAACCTAGGGTCTCATGCAAGGGGTCAGGGAGATTACTCTCAACGAGAGGGAGCTAACTTGATGGTTGGCCGGCGTGGGGAAGCGACGACGGCGGCGGGCTGCAGAGCTCGGCCAAGCCCAAGAACAAAAAACCTAGGGTTTCTCTTTGGAGCTTCAATATTGAACGAGAGGGCTTGAGAGTTGGTTGAGAGTCTCCAAATAGTCTACAGAGGAAGCCGAGCAACTTAGATGTCCGGTCAAGTCACCAGAGGCGGTGCTCGATAGACTCCGACCAACTCTAGGGTTAGTGGTCCCTTTGCTCCCGTCAGCTAACCGAAGTGTTCCAGACTTCGGGACTGCACCAGGATGATGCTAAGGAGGTGAGTAAGACAGCGGAAGGTGTCCCAAGCCCAGAAAAGTAAAAGAAAGGGGAACACGACTCATATCTGTCCGAGAAGAAGAAGAAAAAATGAGAAGTTCCTTCTCCGATGCAGTGCAGCGGAGCCCGACGGTCAGGCTCCTCGGGCTCAACCTCCAAGGGCTGTAGGGTGCTCCAAAAGGAAAAGGGAGCAAGCTGGTTGGGTTCTGTTGTTGCTTCCTTTTCCCAACCCGAGATCCAAGAGGCAAGGTTGGTCTCCTCTTCTTTTCCAGCGACGGCAAGTGGCCTTGAGCTCTTCTCCCTCCTCCCCTTGCTCCAACTCTTCTTATGAAGAAGCCTATGAATCTGACTTTTCCGCCCTTTCATCTTTCAATCCCAATGGCGTAAGGATTCTGTACGGCCGGCAGCTGTGGGGCTCGGGGAAGAAGAAGAAGAGATGAAGGAAGGCTGTGGGTGGTTGTGAGGGCTCGTGGTCCAATGCAGCTAGGGTTTTTCAGAAAAACCCTAGATGTATTATATAGAAAGCTGGAAAAATGCCAATAAGTCCCTCCATCCATTGAATTTACACCTAGGTCCTTGACAGGAGGTGTATTATGTTGAGAGGCCCTTCCCCATTCGATGTCACACAAAACGATGCATAAAATATAAGGTGTTTTCCAAAATTACACTGTAAAAATAGGGTTTTACACGTTTTTCGAGGCTTTCAGCTCGCCAAACATAAAAACGGATGACGCTATGTCATTCATCTTGACGAGACCTATCAAATGGTGATTTTGTTTCGTCGAGTATAGGTCTCGATAACTCACATTAGTCGTTTCTTCAGCGAATACTATTCTTTTGCACATTTTACGATGTCTTCGGTTTGCCGAACATGAAAATGGACGACACCACGTCGTTCAGCTCAACGAGACTGTTCAGAAGGCGATTTTATTTAATTTAGTTCGGATCTCGATAGCTTGCATTAGCCGAATCTTCAGGAACACCCCCGATATTTCAAATTTTTGAATAAAGAAATTTCAAAAATTCAAATTAAAATTAAAATTTCAATTTTCAATTTTATGATTATTACAAGCTGAAGGAAATATTTCCATGTGGCAAATAACAAGGGAAATAATATATATATATATATATATATATATATATATATATATATATATATATATATATATAATATATAATATATATATATATACCACAGAGTAGTAAAGGATTGATTAAATATGGTAAAAAGTTATGTTGTACAATATTGTGATATGCAAAATGTATTACTTAACGATCATTTATGTTAAACATGATTTCAATCATTTTAAACTTTTAAAAATTGAATTTTAAAATTTCTTGACGTCATTTACGCTACGATTAAAAGGCTTCAAAATTGATAATTTTACTGGTCAGTATGTTATACTTGCTAGTTTAGAGGTGCTGAAAAATCGAAATCGGTTGATTTTTTTATAAAAATATTTATTCACTATCTAGATCAAGATTAATAACTTCAATCTTGAATTAAAGAATCCAATCCTTTATTTTAAAACAATCGTTAGATTTGATTATTCATTTTATACCCACTTGATAGACTCTATTATATTTTTAAAAAATTACATAATTCAGTTTCGAGATACTTCAAATGCTCTAGATCATGTTTACATTATAGAACGTTAATTTAAAAACTCTATTATTGAAAACAACTTATAAGTATAAACACCTCCTTGCTCATAAAAGTATAGTAACCCTTCTCTTTCTCTCTCCCTCTCTCTCATAGTTTGCGTAGTTGAATGAGACCTCCAACAAAAGTATAGTAGACCTCCACTGTCACGCCTCGAGCCTACCTATTTGGTCGGTTCGATAAACGTGCCTAGACCGCCGAACGGATAGAGTCTCCCCTATCCGACCAAGACGTGCTTAAAGCCACTGTGTGAATTTCAGCAAAAAATTTGAAATGCAAGCAAGCAGAGAGACAATATCATAGAGCGAGAAATATAACTAAACTAAACATTTAACTATTATAATTACATCTCACAAATCTTTAACATATTACATTTCTTTTACAAAATAGAAACCTCTACAAGTTCACTCCAAAAGAAAATAAAACTCTCTCAACCACGATGACCTATACCCGAGGCCATTATTTAGGGCGCGATGCCCTTGCAGCGATCTAGCACCGCTACGCTCGGTGAGGGCTCTGCAAAACAGGGGAGTGATAACTAAAAGAAGTTTCCAGTGGGTTCGGCCTTGACCTGGATGCCTGTCCCACTAGGTCTAATCAAGACATAAGTAGATAGATAAGGAAAGTAGTAAACTATTGTATTATATAGATAATGGAAACACTACTCTATGCTTTGACAAGATGCATCAATGCTGAACTCGACACAACCCACTGTCTCGTAACCCAATCGTCGTGCTCGCCTTGCGTTGAGCCAACTCACATCATTAAGCTCAGGATAAACTATCATCACTCTAGGGGTCGTCTGTTGGGGAAATAAACCTCAACCCTTACGTGATACTCCTGAGTACACTGCTCAGGAGGAGCGACCTCCTCGAGCCGACAGATTATGTGAGTATGATCTCGCCCTCCGATCTAGACTCAACAAACCCAAGACACTACTCTGAGCAAAATCAACCATCCCTATTGTCTACTCAGCTAAGGGTACTACACAACCTTAGTGTAGCTAACACTATACATACACTAGATGCCACTCGATCTAGATTGTCGTCACTAAATTCCGTTCGACCCTATGATATGACTAAGTTCGAATACTTGTGTCACGCCCCGAGACCGTCAATTTGAACAGTTCGGGCGCGCCAACAGACCCGCCAATCGGGCATGACCTTTCAAGACCCGAAAGGAACGGTTTAATCCAACAATATCATTTCAATATAGCGGAAGAGTAAGCAATTAGAGAAAAGAACTATAAATTTAAACTTTCAATCATTCAACAAGTAGTTAGAAGAAATGAAAGTACAACACTTGAGCGAAGACATACACTTTTGTTTAATATTACAACTCTCTTTTAGCATGAAACTACAATGCAAAATACAACCATAATTCTTTTTTCCTCTTTTCCAACTTGAAACTTAAACATTTAAAAATTACATTGTTCCTCACATACAAAAGTTCGCTCAAGAAAATAAAACTCCAAAATGGTACTGGCGACTCTAGACTGCTAGGTCGCTACTCTGCTGGGCCCTTGCCCCTGTCGCGTGCCTCGCCCGATGTGCCTGGACCTGTGGGGATGTCACCCAAAGGGTGTGAGAACTACAACCAAGTTCCCAGTGGGTTCAACCACCGAGAGAAAATGCCCTGCACCGCTTAGTCTAATGGAAGCAATATAATAGAGAACGAAATACAGTAAATAAAAGCTGTAAATCTTAGCTAGCATGCTTAATACTTTTACCTTTACCATGACATAGCTCTATGTCGCTGTAGGATGCCAAACTAACCAACCTGTCCCTTGTCAAATAACTTTCATTAACTTTCTTTGTGTTTCAATTCAAGTTGCTAAACCCTCAGAGAAGCTTGCCCAACGGGCCCTAGCCCGGCAGACATGCTGCCATAAGACAAGTCCTCTAAGGTTGCCGATAACACCCGCAAGTGTTACCCCGCCCTACGGGGAAACGTCCCGAACGGGTCTCTACCCGGGAGAGGGACACTGCCTGCTACTCCAACATGGGCCACGTTTCGCCCCGTAGGTACGCTCGTTTTATTATTTCTTTTATTACTTTGCATTTAGCCTCTTTGCTCTTTTAAGCCTTTGCCTTTCTTTGCTCTTTAGCACTTAGCTTCCATCTCAATCGAGCTTATAGCTCACATTGCCTCTTAGCCCTTTTTCTTCCTTTGCAATTAAGCTTTTAGCTTGTCTTTTTAATATACTCATGCATTTACCCTAGGTCCATGCCTTAAGGTACATAAGTCCCTTAGACTCAATTCTTAACTTTCATTATGCTCAAGTTGAAGTTAAAGTGTAGGTATATTAACCCAACTCCCTATGACAACTCTAGGGATTTCAAATACTTTGGATTTTAACCTCAACTAAACTATGCTTTCCTTAGAGACATAACTCTAAATTAGGCCCTAATCCCATCTACACACTTGTTTGACTCAAACAAACATGCCACTCGTGAAGTCCTATAGTGAATGCCACACGTTAGAGCCTAATCTAAGTTTTCTCCTAAGTCAAAATTTCCATAAACCACAAACCACTTCTACATAAGCATGAAAATACTATCCTAGCCACTCTATTAACATGCTTCTAAGAAAAGTAAAAGATAAGGGGAGAGGTCACCCTCGCTCGATAGAATCCCCCACCTCGGTGTATTCTTTTGGTCCTTGCAGGAGACAGTTCCAGCTCCTTTGATCCGTGAGGCTTCCCTACATTGTAAGGAAGGCAAAAATAAAGTAATTGCCTTTACATAATTCTTTAAATTCAATAAGGCGGTAAAACTACCCCCTTTTAGCAAGAAAAGGGGAAAAACTCCAATTAGGTCACTTTTCTCGCACGAAAAGGCTACTTTTTGACTGGTTTACAGAAATAGGAGAAAAATGATCCTCCCATGGCCTATTGCCAAAAAGAAACTTGCTCAACTCGATCCGGGGTCAAAAAGCCCTCCAAATTTTGAGAAAAGCTCAATTTGAGCAATTTTCCCCCAAATTCTTCGATTTTGCACTTGGTAAGTCGAGAATTGCAATTTCATATTGGAAGCAAGCCCAATGCTCTCTAAATTTTAGAGGAGCCCAATTTAAGCAATTCCCCCACCCCCAATTCTTCGATTTTTTTTGCATTTTTGCAAACATTGAGGAATTGGAAAGTTTGCATTTGGAGAAAAGAAAAGAAGAGAAGAAATTTTTTTTTCTTCACTCTTTTCTTTTCTTTTCTTTTCTCTTCTTTCTTTTTTTTTTTGTTTCATCTCCAATTCTGCTGCTGGGCAGCAGCTGCAAGCTGCTGCCCAAGCAGCAGAACCAGCAGCTGCTGCTGCTGCTGGTAGCAGCAGCAGCTGCTGCAGCACCAGCAGCTGCGCAAGGCAGCCTGCAGCTGCCTTGCGCAGCAACTTTGCTGCCCTGCTGCTGCCAGCTCTAGCTGCGCCTCCCCTCAATATATATATATATATATATATATATATATATATATATATATATATATATATATATATATATATATATATATATATACATACAAACACATATATATTTTTTCTTTCTTTTTTTTTTCTTTTTTTTGATCAAGACAACCTGCTGCTTGGGCAGCAGCTTGCACAACTGCTGCCCAGGCAGCAGGGCTTGCTGCAGGCTGCTGCAGGTAGCAAACAGCAGCAGCAAATGCTGCTGCTGCAGCTGTTGGCTCAGCCAGCAGCAGCAGCTCATGCTGCTGCTGGCTGCTTAACCAGCAGCAGTAGCTGCTGGTAGCCCAACCAGCAGCAGCCAATGCTGCTGCTGCTGGCTCTGCTGGCTGCTTAACCAGCAGCAGCAGCAGGCGCAGGGTGCTCCCCCCCCTTTTTTTTTTTGTTTCTTCCTCCTACCAGCCAAGAAAGAGGAGGGAGAGAGAGAGAGAGAGATAGAGATAGGGAGAGAGTGAAAATATCTAGTACCTTCTTTCTCCTTCTCTTCTTTTTCTTCTTCTTCTTCTTCTTCTTCTTCTTCTTCTTCTTCTCTTTCTCTTCTTCTTCCTTTCCCTCTCCTTTCTCTCTTTCGTTTTTGGGTCTTAGCTGAGAGAGAGAGAAAGAGAGAGAGTGAGGTTTTCTTTCTCTTTTTCGAAAGAGAAGAGAGAGAGGGAGAGAGGGATGTCTTTACTCCCTGCAGGGGGTAGGTGGAGGGATGGGTGGATTTACCAAAACACCCACAACAATTCCCCATTTTACTAAAATGTCCTTTAAATTACTGCAGATTTCCTGCATTGAGCAATTTCGGATAGCCCTCTTTCACCATGTTTTCCCGTCAACTGAGAAATCAAAATTGTAATTTTTCTTCGCCCCTTTAATCTACAAATTTTTCTTAAACTTCCCACGATTTTGTTTAAATTTTTGGACTACTCTAAACCCTCGAAAGAGAGCTCCGAAAATGCTTCGCGATTAACTTGCACTGTCAAAACTGCAGTTTTCAGAATTCACGAAGCATTTTTCTTCGCTTCGTTCTCCGATTTTTCCTTAATGACATACCTAGGTTTTTCACCCCTTTCAACAAGAAAACTTTTGTGAGACACCCCACGATTTCTTTTAAATTTTTGGGGCACTCTAAGCCCTCGAAACAGGGCTCCGAAAATGCTTCGTGATCAAAAATTTCAGAATTTCCAGATTTGGCTAAGTCCTCGGGTTCAAGTCACTTTTCGACCCGATGCCCTTCGCGTCAGCCCGAAACGCACCGCACTCGACTGTAATCATGTTTAAAACACGTTACAAGTCTTCTCGCCGAATTTTGCCATTTTGCGAACTCGGCGAACACGAGTCCCAATTTTGCAACTTGAGGCTTCGTTTCTCAACCACAACTCACTTTTCGACTCAACGGCTTTTGCGTTGATTCAAAACGCTTCAAACCCACTCGTAATCATATTTAAAACGCGTTACAAGTATTTTTACCGAGTTTTGCTATTTCGCAGAAATCGGTGCACTACAACTTGTTTTACTATGGCCACACTAGTTTTAATGTATTTCTAGGATTCTTATTTCCGAATGACTCAATTCTCATGCTTTCCATCTTTGGATCTTGACTCATGCTACCCAATTCAGACTCGGAAGCATGTCAGGAATCGCGATCACACAAACCCCTCATGCATCAACGCATATATATATATATATATATATATATATATATATATATATATATATATATGTATATGGAGAGAGAGAGAGAGAGAGAGAGAGAGAGAGAATTGAGCTCCTATACTTTTAAAAGTATCAAGTCATTTGTGTTTGTAGGTTTTTAGCCCTTGGATGAAAAGATGTGTGGTTAGGGTGATAGTGGGCCTCTTGGATTAAGTGAGTGGTTGGTGGAGTAGAATGATGTAAGGAATGGAATTAGTCAAAGGGATAGATTTAATGATAAAAATTTTACAAGTATCAATTATTTGGTACTTGTACCAGCATAATAGCTGGACTATATATATATATATATATATATATATATATATATATATATATATATATATATATATATATATATTATTAATAAAACTTGCAAGCCAGCCTGCTGGCTGGGCTCGTGCTGGCCAGGCTAGCGGGCGAGCTTGGGCTGGGGAGAGACATATTGGGCAGGGGAGATATAGCCCAATATGTATCTGTTCTACACGTCTAGCACATACAATTTAGCGCGCCTAAAATCGCGCAGATCAGACGATTATTTGATCTTGCGCTGCCATTTGAGCAGAGCCTGCTCGCCAATTGCAACTCAAGGCAACGCACGTTTTGTTTTCTTCGTGCAAATTAATGCCCAGCATATTATCGCATAAACAATTTTTTAAAAAATATTCAATGTCGAAAAACAAAATTGATCATATAACGAAACCAAGCATTGCACGGCTCTAATACTACTTTTAAAAATTACGAACTAATTCATAAATTTTTACATGCATTTTCGCTACCAAATTTATATTGCAATTACCCGAATCTAATCCGGCTTGTTTTACCAACTTCTCAATCCGCCTAAATTCATCTATGTTGTCAGCACATTTTTCTTCTTCATAGTTGATATTTCTTGTCACCAGAATAGATTGCAGCATATCATCTTAGAATTTCTAATAATGCCCCTAGAGTGAATAAGAGAAAAAAAAAAAAAATTTGTGTGAGAAGATAATTTTAATTTTCTCTTATATATTATGTTGATTGTTTATTTGTTGGCTAAAATCGATCCAATTTTTTATTTCATAACAATAGACCCAGAAAACTAATAAGTTGATTTAGATGAGTCAAATAAATTGAGTAGGGCTGCGATCCATAATAGAACTAACGACAAGAGACTCGACAATATACCCAACGTCTAAATAAGTTGAATTCGATCAAAACCCATTAGCATTGTGGTTGAGCCCGTAAGTGTGATAGGTGTACCCTTCCCCCGTAAGTATGATGGATGTACCATTCTTCCGTAAGTATGATGGGTGCATCTTTCCTATCAGCACGTATTTTTGAAATAGTTGATTAACGTTTAGTATCTACGTATTATTTTCTTCAACCAATTCCTCGTATATTTATAAATCATGTGAATTAAAAATATTTTAAATAATTTCTAATGTAAACAAATTCTAACAAATATGATTTGCCCAGTATCTATAATGCAAGTGAGTGGGTATTAAAGATATTCTTGAGCTATTTCCTTTGGGTTAGGATTATTTTCCTTCAAGTCCTAAGAGTAAGATAAGGGATAATGAGTTCAAATTATACCAAACTCTTAATTTTTTTTTTTTTTTTTCTACTAAAATTAACTACGTGTCTTTGACCTGTCTAAAATTGTTAATATTAAAATATTATTTTTATAATACCTTATGTATTTATTGTAACCGGTTGTTCACAATTCAGTAAAACTGTGGTCCCATGTTAGATTAGAAATGGATCAATTTGACTAACAAAATAAGATTATAAGAATTAATTAAGGCCCATTTGGTTTACGGCACGTAATATTTCAAAAATTTTAAATATTTTTTTATTAAAAATATTCTATTATTACTGCTCAATTTAAGTTGGATAAGTTATAACCAGTTGGTGAAGTAGTAGAATTATTATAAATTTTTAAAAATAGTTCTTAGCAATCTTTCAATCTAAATGATTTGATATTACAAATTTTGAATCAAACAGTTCCTAAAAGTAATATAAAATTTTAAAAAATAATAAAAAAAATATTATAATATATTTTTGAGCAATAATATTTATACATTCAAAAATATGTGTAAATTTTGCACTCTTAGGACACAACAGTCAACTTTTTAGACTAGACTAATTTTATCATGATTTGTACAACTAGCATTTTATATATATATATATATATATATATATATATATATATATATATATATATATATATATATATATATATATTGAGAAAAAGACAGCATGCTGCTGCTTTATTCATGACGGAGGTGAACTTGGCAACTGGGCAGCCGGTTTCTGCAGTAGGTCAGCCGGGCCCAAAAAAAAAAAAAAAAAAAAAAAAAAAAAAAAAACTAGGCACAAAATCTTGTCTAGTTTGATCGGCAAAGTCTAATTTCCGCAAATAAAACACCGATGCAGCGTTTCTTGTTGTCGAAAGACCTTCTGTTTTTTTTCAGCCAAATGTTCCATCAGGTGGCCGCAATGGTGGTTAGCACTCTTTTTCCCAAGGCGCCTTTCTTGAGGCCGTTCGTAGCCCAGAGCTTTCTGACGGTTGAACCATTGCGGATTTTTTTATATATATATTTTATTAAGATAAATTGTATGGTTAATTTGTTCTTAAACTTTCAACCAACTTTTACTTTGGTCTTCAAACTTTTCAAATACTACGTCTGTTGTCCCTAAACTAATAAAAGGTTTCACTTTTGTCCTTATACATTTTACTAAATATTGAGATATAATGTTTGCCTACATCCAAGGTATCTACTCATCTATAGACCATGTGTTTATAGATTAAATTTTTTCATCGCATATTTTTACACATCTATTAAAGTATGATTTATTTTCATTTAATATTAAATTTTTAAATTGGAAGTACGAGATAAATAAATAAACAAACGATGATCAACTCATAGTGCGCGAATAATTAAAAAGATTGATTTAGTGCGAGCAATCATTTTTAATCTAAGGATTAGGGCTCAAATGAAACATTATTAAAAGCTTAGCCACTAAATTGAGACCTAGCAGTTTTTATTTTTATTACTAGAAATTCTAAAATAATGCTAATTAATTCTTAGATTTTTATTATTTTCAGTACAACTAGTATTATTTTCAGTACAACTAGAATAAATGAAAACTACTATTCCTACTGTAGCCAACCTATCTCTTGCTTCTTTTTTTTTTTTTTTGGGATACCCTCCACGTCTCCCGAGGCACCATCCCTTCTTCCCTTCTTTCTTTTCAGATGAAATGGTTGCTTCCACCATTGATGAATATTTTAAATTTTAAAAAAATAAAGCAAATAAAATTTTAAATTTAATATTATTTTTATAAAATATAATATAATTTTAATTTTTTAAAGGCTTCAATCAACTATTTAAAAGAAATAAATTACAATTTAAATTGTTTTAACACATAATAAAGCAAAAGGGTAAAAAGGTCATTTACACCAACTAATATTTTTTATTTCTCTTATTCCTTATTATCATACTAAACACAAATTCTCTTATTTCTGGAACCATATCAAACGCTTTTTTACACTAGTTCCGTACTTTATACTTATTCTTGATATAGCTAGGTCTTACTTATCCCATTACCAAACGCAGCATAATTGTAACATCTCAATAGATCCACATCGAATGAAAATGAAATTATGATTGGGTATATAAGAAATATGGACACTAATAATAACAACTTGGCTTAAACATTTTGGATCGGTGGTTTAGGTACAACGAATTATTATTACTAGCATGCCGGATCGCTACATTCAGTATCATAGCCAATCACCTCAGTTGAGATCTGAATGATAAGGCTAGCGAGACAAATCTCACATCGTCAGGTGACCTTAGGATGTATGTATTTGAACTTTGTGACATTTCAATAATTCCACATCGAATAAATAGGCACTAATAATAATAACTAACCTTAAATATTTTAGACCGATAATTTAGATTCAATAAATTATTATTATCAGTGGACCAAATCTTTACAAAAACATATATCCTAGCCTTTTAAAGACTTAGATCAGCTCACTTGTCTTGTCAATTATATTTTATTACTAAATTTTTTTAGGGGATGCTAGGTGCCCATAAGGGGTGTACATTCTACACCCCATCCCATTCTGGGGTGGGGTTTTTTTTACTGATCACTTTTATGTGACCACTTATGGGGTGTACACTTATATTTACCCCTTTTTTTAAGTAAAAAATAATACTAAATTCAGTAATATTTTTCTACTAGATAATAATATTTTACTGTATTTCTTTTTTTAATATGTAAAAAAAAAAAAAAAAAGATTATTTTCTCAGAACTTTACTGCATATCTAACCTAGCAAGTGGTGGTGATCTGATATGTCAATTCAACAATGGCCCCCATTTTGTACAACTGTAGCAATAAAGCAGACACAATCAACACATTCCCATCCACACATCCAAATCTCCCAAAAGGAAAACCAAATCCCACAAAAGGGTTGGGCTTTTCCCACACCTCTGTTCCTAATTCTTTATATATTGGCTTTTAAGAACCTACTTTATTTTTTGGTCAAAATTTACTACCAGAAAAAGATAGAAAATATTATATTTTGTAAATTATAGGATGATAACTATATTATTTTATTATTTTGTAATTTATCTTCATAATTTTGTATTTTATAAATTTTAATGAATTTGCTGTTGTTTAACAATGGCATTATGGAATACTAAAATAAAATTCAAGGAAGATGAAATTTAATCTATTGGACCATCACATTTCTAGCTAATTAAGCAGTTGCCATGTTTGTAGCCAAAAGTGATGAAGCTACACATTTTTTGTTTAGGTGCTTATAACTAAAAAGAAAATGCATTAATTAGCAAGTTTTATTATTTCATATGTGGGATGGTGGGATTATCCGGAAAATACTAGATGTACACTCCAAATGGGGTGTACATCTTACACTCTATTCATTTTAGGGTGGGATGAATTTCACTCGTCACTTCGAAGTGACGAGTGGGTAAATATTCATCCTAGGATGGGCTAGGTGTAGGATGTACACCTCTAAATAGGGTGAGATGAATTTCACTCGTCACTTCGAAGTGTTCCTAGGATGGGCTAGGTGTAGGATGTACACCCCATTTGGGGTGTACATGTAGCATAGCTCTTATCCCAAAATGTTTTTTTTTTTTTTTTTTTTTTTTTTTTTTTTTTTTTTTTTTTTTTTTTTTTTTTTTTTTTAAATTTAAGAGGTGAATTGAAGCTAAAATTTTAATTCTAGGAAGGCTAAAATGTAACAATTCGGCCCACTAGTAATAATAACTTGTTGGGCCCACACCACAGCCTAAAATGCTTAAGCCCAATTATTATTACTAGTGTCCATGTCTCGTATAAATCCAATCACAATTCCATCCACATCCGATGTGGGACTATTGGGAGTGTCATAGACTTCCCTCGTTTAGGCCCGACGTCCTCCAGGCGATGTGAGACTTGTCTCGCTAGCCCTGTCGTCTAGACCCAGACTCAGCCGAGACTCGCCACACACTTCCGGCTGGTTATTGGCTCTGATACCAAATGTAACGACCCGATCCACTAGCAATAATAAGTCCTTAGGCCCACACCACAATCCAAAATACTTAAGCCCAGTTATTATTAATAGTGTCCATATCTCATATAAACCCAATTACAATTCCATCCACATCCGATGTAAGACTATTAGAGACGTTACACAAAAATATATTATACAAAATATATTAATATTTTTAAAATATTAATTAAAAAAATTATATAAAAATAATTTTGTATTCATTAGTTTTCGAGTTTTTAATATATATATTTTTTTTAAAAAAAAAGAATAGTGTAGTTGTCTTTACCATTAAAATAATAATGATTTAGAGATCTATAAAAAATTATATCAAAAAATTAAGTATTAAGATCTAGTATAACCTGCAAATCAAGTATTACGATATGTCAAAAAACTAAATATTAAGATATAATATAATCTGAAAATTAAATATTACAATATGGAATTAATTAAATTAACATTTTATGGCCCACAAGACAACATTATTTTTTTTTAAAAAAAAATTATTTTGATATGTAAAATTTATACTATTTTATTTTTTTAATAATTTAATAATAAATATTTATATAATTTTAAAAATGTTGAGAAGCATAACCACTGTGGGTGGTGAATGAGTAGGTAAAATTAAACTTGTAGATCTGACTGCTGTATTTCCAACTATGTTCCATTTTGGCTCAAGTTAAAATGCAATTTGACTTTTATTTCACTACAATAAAACTGTACTATAACAATAATTTTAAGTATTGCTAAAAATTTAAAAATATATTGCTGAAAAAAATACCGACATTTGACATTAGTATCGCTATATGTGTCGTCGCTAGGATGTATAATGACACATTACTATAATGTGTCCTAAAAATATTTTTCTATAATCTAATTTTGAATATAGATGAACTATAAATAGAACACTTGCAATAAAGTATCACAAACATGTGTCTCCATAACCTAATTTTATTATAATGTTTCCACAAACAACTGCAATATAATACTACAGATAAATTATTGAAATATACGCACAAAATAGTTAACGATTGATATTCTTTTTCAGACTACACATTCTAAATTTTCCATTTTTCAAAAGATCATCTATTATAGAACTATTCTAATCGTAATATATATAACTTTTTATCCTCTTAGATTTAACCATCGCTTAAAATATTATAACCGAATTAAAATATTTAATTCTATTATATCTTATATATAATATTATTTCAAATCCTAAAAATATCACATTTTTTTTTTTCTAAACTCTAACGTTCTAGGAGATTGAAATGTCTCAAGAATATTCTAATTCTAACACATTTAACCTTCTTAATATCTTGATCATAATAATCAAAGCTCAAAATATTAAAACCGAATTAAAAGATTAATTAAACCTATTACATATCATACATAAGACTATTTAAAATTCTATTAGAGTGTATTTAGAACACCTTAATAAATAAAGAAAAACTAGATTATAAGATATAAAATTGTAAATTAACTATACCACACTGGAGCTTGTTGAAATTTTTTTTCCCTTACATATGGGAAAGAGATATAAATAATAATAATAATAATAATAATAATAATAATAATAATTTACAAAAGAGAAAATAAATGATTTACACTATATGAGATGTTATCATGTATGTACACAGAATAAAGTTTTACATTAGGACATCAGGGTGGGTATAGGCCAATTTGTTGCAGTAGTAGAGAGGCTCATAATAATTGGTCTGTTTCCCAGCTTTGTCTTGATGCAACCCTGCCATGATTTGGCGCATACCCCTGCAAATGTGACAGTTTAACTTCAAAAAAAGAAAAAAAAAAAAAGAAAAAAAAGAAAGAAAAAAAAAAAAAAAAGTATGGTAGGCATTTTATTCCTTGCTTTCCCTTTTCCCCTCCAAACAAACCATTGCTCACCCCACACACACCCAATAGTTAAAAACATATGATTCAGTAAAATATCCATATTGCAAACAGTGCAAAAGCTGCCAGTGAAAAAGACCTCAAAAAAAAAAAAAAGAAAAAAAAGAAAAAGAAAAAGAAAGGGTTGAACCATTCTGATTGGACTGTCTGATATGTTAAAGTTTAGGCTAAATTACAGAAAACCCTCCTTTAATATCCCGCTTTTCCACGTTACCCTCCTGTCTTTTAAAAGTCGACAACCTGCCCCCTCGTAATTACCGAAATATGCATTTACCCCCCTGCCAGATATGAAAGTCCATCCATGAGCCTCTAATGAGCCAATTGCTTGTAACAAATTGGTAAGAAACCAATTCATATCTTGCAGGGGGAAAGGGTAAATGCATCCATTAGAGGCTCATGGATGGACTTTCATATCTGGCAGGGGAGTAAATATATATTTCGGTAATTACGAGGGGACAGGTTGTCGACTTTTAAAATACAGGGGATAAAGTGGAAAAGCGGGATATTAGAGGGGGGTTTTCTGTAATTTAGCCTAAAATTTAATCTGAGATCCTTCAAAATTTAAACTAAATGATTAAAATTAAACAAATTGCAGAAAAAGAAAAAGTCAAAGAAAAGAAAAAGAAAAAAAAGAAAAAGTCAAATGAATTCTCTAGGTGCTTCTTTTCTTTTCTTTTCCTTTCTAGCACCCCAATATTTTACCTCCATTTTCCTCATGAGCTCCTCTGCACTGTCTGCTATAACAACAATGTGCCTTGCTGAGTCCTCTATGAAGCCCTCCTCCACCCCTTTGTCAAACAAAGCAAGCAAGCAGTTGTAGTACCCATCAACATTTAGTAGGCCCACCTTCCACACACACACACACACACACACACACACGCACACGCACACACACCCACACACACGCACACCCAAAAAAAAAAAAAAAGAAAAAAAAAGAACAACAAAGAAAAGAGAACAACAATTTATAATCACAAGAGGATTAAAAACTAACAACAACATGAAGTAAAAGCACAAATCCACCAAATCACAACATGGCTTATATATTTGATCTTGAAACTTGCTTTGGCCTTTGAATATCTATTAAGAATATTTTCTACCTTTTGCTAATATTACACAGGTCAATTTGTATGCGACACATCAGTAACTATTATATATATATAATTCTTTTGCTAAATTATTAGGTTTCTTTCAAAAAAAAAAAAAAAAAAAAAAATGAGAAGCTTACTGGTTTTTCATGGATACCAAGCTGAGACCATGCTATTATCTCCAAGAGCTCCTCCATGGTTCCATAACCACCTAAGCAATATAAAATGGTGAAGTTGATGATGACTCAAAACTAAATTGGCATATTAAGGGGAAAAAAAGATAAAAATTAAACAAAAGAAAACAAAAGAGAGTGGGGTTTAATATGTACCTGGAAGAGCAATGAAAGCATCAGCATGTTTAGACATTTCCTTCTTTCTCTCATGCATATCTGCTACTATTTTCACCTCTCCAACTGTTTCTCCTGATATCTAAAAATGGGTTTGTTTGTTTGTTTGTTTGTTTGTTTTTTTTGGGGCTTATATATTAACATTAATATGGGTGGTATTGAATTTTGACACAAGTTTAAAAGAAAAAGGAGAGATTGGGACTACACCTCTTCTGGGAGGAGAGCCCTAGGAATGACTCTGTGAATGAGAGCCAAAAAAGGAAAAAGGAAAAAAAAAAAAAAGAAAAGAAAAAGATTTAAACAAAATTTTGTTAAGACATGTATTAAGATAGAAGGAAAAAAGATGTTATAATTAAGAGTGTGAAATGTAGTACCCAAGTACATGGCCACCACCATTGTGAACAGTTTGGGATATCAAACCCATAAGGCCTGAGCTTCCACCTCCATAAACCAAATCAATTTGCTTCTCAACCTATAAAAAAGAAAAAAGAGGTATATTTACATATATATATATATATATATATATATATATATATATATATATATATATATATATATTGTTTATTAAACCTTTTGGCTTTTAGTTGGTTTCTCACAAGTATTTTTCCCAGTTGAAGTGTTGCATCAGTGAATGAAGGGTTGTTCCCTGCTCTACTCCCACAGAAGACACATATTGTCTTGAAGCTCCTTTTGCTCTCCTCCCCAGGTGCCATTTGTTGGGTTTCTTCCATGTCCTAAACAAAAGAAAAGAAGGCAACAAAGAAGACCAAATACAATACAAGGGGGGAGATGGGGGGGAGGGAGAGAGAGAGAGAGAGAGAGAGAGAGAGAGAGAGAGAGAGTTCCTCAACAAGAGAAGAATAAAGTCAATCAACTCCAACACAACAGCAAGGGAATTTAGTAGTAGATGACACCTTATACTTCTCTCTTTCTACCTCTTTATCCCCAACACACCCTTTTAACAGGCTCAAAACTTAGTACTTGCTGTTGGAGATGAGCCCAACAAGAATCCTCCTCCCCCCCCCCCCCCCCCCCCCTCCCCCCCCATTCTCTCTCTCTCTCTCTCTCTCTCTCTCTCTCTCTCTATCTATCTATCTCTTTGTGAGTCTCAAAGAACACAAAAGAAACCAATATCTCCCCTTTTGGGCCTATCCAATCAATGCAATCTCTTGGTCTTGTTCCCACTCCAATATTATTCAAATTTTACTTGTGTATACATACATGCCTTTAAAAACTTTACTGCAATTTTACTTATCACCGTAGACAAATATTTACAGAGAGAGAGAGAGAGAGAGAGAGAGAGAGAGAGAGAATCTGTGTGATAGTCTAAAATATTATTAGGAGCAAACTTATTCCTAGTAATTTATTTTTAATAATAAAATTTTTAAATTTGTGGCGATTTGTTAGGCTATCTGGTAAGACAGGAACAAATTTTTTATTATTATTATTATTATTATTATTATTTATTTATTTATTTTTATTTTTTTTTGACAAAAAGAAAGTTATTTTTAAAATTCTCTGATATTCGTTCTGTAATTATTCTTTGAAAAATGCTTTGTAAGCTAATAACTGTTCTTCTTTTTTTTTTCTTTTTTTTTTTGTCGCTCTTAGCGAGGCCGGGTTGTCTCTATTTTGCTAAATTCAACTTTTTTTTTCGAATAAAACGAAAGCATACTAACTTTTTCTCAAATAAAAAAAAATTAAATTAAATTAATGATCTGTATCGTTGAATATAATTTAGACCACATAAAATATTTAAAAATTAAATTATATATTTTTCATATTGAAATATTTAAAAATTAAATTATATATTTTTCATGTTAATTTTTTATGTATTAAAAAAATATAAAAATAAATAGTTGAAAACAAATATTATTTTTTAAATTAATGATAACATTTTTATATTCAAAATCTAAATCTTATTATTATTATTATTATTATATAGAGTAGAGTTTATATACTTTTAAAAATACAAGTCCAACTATTCTGATAAATTTTTTACTATTGAATTTGTATTGAGATACGTGTTATTATATTTTTCTTTCTTTCTCTTTAATTGATTTTACAATAGCACAAATTTCAATACAAATCTAATAATAAAAAAATTTATAAATATGGATGAGTTTATATTTTTAAAAACATACCAGCAACACACACACACTCTCTCTCTCTCTCTCTCTCTATATATATATATATAGAGAGAGAGAGAGAGAGAGTAGAGCTTGTATGTTTTTAAAAAACACAAATTCATTCATGCTTGTGAATTTTTTACCATTGAATCTGTATTGAGATTTGTATTTTTTATTTTATCTTTATCTTTCTCTTTCTTTAATTGGCTTTACAAAAGCACAAAACCAATACAAGTCTAATGATAAAAAATTCACAAGTATGGATGAACTTGTGCTTTTAAAAATATATAAGTTATATATATATATATATATATATATATATATATATATATATATATATATATATATATATAGTCCGGCTAGAATACTATAGATAGCACCAAGCAATTGGTGTTATCAAGTTTTCAGCCGTTGGATGAAAAGATATGCGGTTGGAATTATAGTGGTCCTCTAAAATTTTTACTATTCAACCAACCACCTAGTAAACCCTAGGGGACCACTATCATCTTAACCACACATCCTTTAATCCAACGGCTAAAAACTTGATAGCACCAATAGCTTGGTTTCAATGGCTTGGTGCTATTGATAGTATTCCAGCCTAATTCTCTCTCTCTCTCTCTCTCTCTCTCTCTCTTAATACAAAGTTATTGGTGCTATTAAGTTTTTAACCCTTAGATTAAAAAGTGTGGTTGTGATGATAGTGGGCTCCTTGGGTTTAATAGGTGGTTGGTAAAATAGTAAAATCTAACGGGTAAAAATGATTAAAGAAATTAATTTAAGGGTAGAAAACTTGATAGTACCAATGACTTGGTACTATTAATAGCATAGTAGCCGAACTCTCTCTCTCTCTCTCTCTCTCTCTCTATATATATATATATATATATATATATATATATATATATATATATATATATATATATATATATATATATATATATATATAATTGAGCTTTTATGTTTTTAAAAGTATTAGTCATTGATGCTTGTAACTTCTTAAACCTTGGATGAAAATATGTGTGGTTATGATGATAGTAAGCGCCTTGAGTTTAGTGAGTGGTTGGTGAAATAGAATGATTTAAGAGATAAAATTAGTCAAATAAATAGATCTAACGGTTAAAATCTTACCAGCACCATTTACTTGGTGCTTGTACAAGTATAGTAGCCTAGCTCTCTCTCTCTCTCTCTCTCTCTCTCTCTCTCTCTCTTTATATATATATTTATAGTCCGACTACTATGCTTGTACAAGCACCAAGCAATTGGTGCTTGTAAATTTTCTACCTTTAGAACTGCCTCTTTGACTAATTTCATCACTTAGATCATTCTATTCCATCAACCACTCACTTAACCCAAGGGACTCATTATTATCCTAACCACACATCTTTTCATCCAAGGGCTAAAATCCACAAGTATTAATAATTTGGTACTTTTAAAAGCATATATAGAAGCTCAATTTTATATATATATATATATATATATATATATATATATATATATATATATATATATATATATATATATAGTAGAGTTTATATACTTTTAAAAGTACACAAGCCCATCCATACTTGTGAATGTTTTACAATTAGATTTATATTGAGATTTGTGTTTTTTATTTTTTCTTTCTATTTTTTTTAGTTGGCTTTACAATAGCACAAATCCCAATACAAATTCAATGGTAAAAAATTCACAAGCATAAATTGGCTTGTGCTTTTAAAAGTATATAAGCTCTACTCTCTCTATCTCTCGATATATATAGTAGAGCTTATATATTTTTAAAAGCACAAGTCCATTCATACTTGTGAATTTTTTACCATTGAATTTGTATTAGAATTTGTATTTTTTACCTTTCCTTTTTTTCTCTTTAGTTATCTTTATCTTTATAATAGCATAACTTCCAATACAAATTTAATGGTAAAAAATTCGCAATTATAGTTAGACTTGTATTTTTAAAAATATACAAGCTCTAAACTATATATATATATATATATATATATATATATATATATATATATATATATATATATATATATATATATATAGTCTGGCTAGAATACTATCGATAACACCAAATAATTGATACTATCAAGTTTTCAGCCGTTGGATGAAAAGATATGCGCTTAGGATTATAGTGGTCCCCTAAGATTTTTACTATTTAACCAACCACCTAGTAAACCCTAGGGGGACCACTATAATTCCAACCGTATATTTTTTCATCCAACGGCTAAAAACTTGATAGCACCACTGGCTTGGTGCTATCGATAGTATTCTAGTCTAATTCTATATATAGAGTCCGGCTAGAATATTATGGATAACACCAAACAATTAGTGCTATCAAATTTTCAGCCGTTGGATGAAAAAATATACGGTTGGGATTATAATGATCCTCTAAAATTTTTACTATTCAACCAACCACCTAGTAAACTCTAGGGACCACTATAATTCGACCCTTCATCTCTTACTTATAGTAAGTATATTTTACCTACTTTTTCCTGTTTGTACCTTTATATGTATGTAAACTTTCTCTGTCATTGTCAAGCCAGTGGGTAGAAGACAAAGCTTCATTAATAACCTTATTCAAATATAGCCAGAAGAATAATGGTTATGAGAATTAAAAATGAAATTTATTCTGTCAAAGATTTTGGCTCATGTGACCAATAAGGTGTAAGAAACAGGAATCTTTTTTACAATTTCCAAATTGGATTCAAGTGTAATGGGATAACTAATTATGATTAGGTGTTAAAGACACTTTAAAGCTTTAGAATTATAAAGGCTTTAAAAATATATAACAAATGACTCATTACTTAACTTGTTGATCTTATTATGCCTATAATTAAAGCACTTAATCTTACCAATTTAAAGTCTCATTCGGCATTGAAAGCCACCTAATTTTATTGAACAACGAAGGAAAACAAAAAAAAAAATATTACTCAGTTTGTTAATAAAAACACTAAAATTATATGTTAATTGTGATACTCCCAATATAATACTTAATAAAATAATATTATTTTATTATTATACATTTTTACTGTATATAATATTTTTTTGCCACAACTTTAAACGAAACCTTCATAGGAGATAAAATAGGTAGTAGATGTAAAAGAAAATCAATGTAGTAAATTCCAATATAATTGGTCTTTCAAATCATTTATTTGTACCAATTCAAATCTAGATAAAGAGCACTAATAAGTGGATAATGGTAGTTAATTTGGTACAAAGTACCTGGAGATCGACTGAAAAAAATAAAATAAAAGAGGGATCTAAGGGCTGCTATTTGCAAAAAGAAATCAATCCATCAATCTAAGTTGAACAGTTCCTACACAAAGTTTTTTTGTATGGTTATTAATTTGTGGCTCTTTTTGTGATTTATTGGTCACCTTTTGAGTTAAAAGTTCATTACTAAGCATTGTAATAAAGTAAGAAGAAGAAAATAACTGTTGAATGCAAGAAAAGTTCACATAAATTTGCTATATATTTATATTTAGAATCGACTATTATGTTCGTGTAAGTACCAAGTAATTTGTGGTTTTAAATTTTCTACCGTTAGATCTACTTTTTTGATTAATTTTATTTCTTAGATTTCTAGTCCACCAACCACCCACTTAATTTAAGGGGCCCACTA